>JASDQU010588642.1:0-32994 GCA_032191745.1 Picea mariana
TAATCACACAGTGATTATCTTCCATGTAGATTCAGTATCCTTTTTGTAATAGTTGTCCTATACTCATCAGATTATGCTTCAGACCAGAAACATAATATACATCAGACATAATTCTCTGTTCTCCTTGTCTGGTTAAAATGTTTATACTGCCTTTGCCTAAGACAGTGACTTGGATATATGTTCCAAGTGTAACCTTGGTCTGGATTGAGTCATCCAAACTAGAAAATAGTTCTATGTTTCCTGTCATGTGGTTAGCTTGAATCTAAATACCATATGTCACATGAACTTGCTTGAGCAACATTTCATTCGAATGGTGACACTATATTAGGCATTTCTTTTGTGCTAGGCACAACTATATTGCGTGCCATAAACATAGGGCGAGTTTGGTTATTTGTGCTATGACTGATCTTGACTTTGCTTGTTCTGATTATACTGTCTCTTTCTGCACTCATATGCATAATGTCCATACTTTTTACAGTGATGGCATTGAATCTTTGTTTTGTCACAAGTTGATTGGTTGGTACTTGGGTTTTGACCTCTTCCACCAATGCTTCCAGGATTGCTACTGCATCCACTTCTGTCGGAACTTCTTCCTCTGCCTCTAGAGTTACCTCTCCCCCTTCCTCTTCCACGGCTTCAAAGATTCATTAATTTGTTTTCCTCTTTTGTCCACACTTAACTTAAAACTGTGAACAAATTATGGTAATCTAATAAAAAAATATGCAATGAATACTATACACAAATAAACACTATACACAAATGAATGAAAACTATGTAATGAATACTATACACACTTGAAGCTCCCAGGGTTCTATTTTATTAATAAAAGAAACCTCACTAACTATGGAATGGAATGAAAACTACGCAAGAAAATACTATACACCAATAAAGCTCCAAGGCTTCTATTTTATTTATAAGAGCAACGCTACTATTCCCACATGAAAGCTCCCCAGGCAAGAAACCTCACTATTCCCACATGAAAGCAACAATATCTGCAATGTCATTGTTTGTCCAAATAAAATTATGTCATTGTTTATCCAAACAGCTTTTCATCAACAGGTGGATTGCCAAATTTTTGAAGAGAAAGTGACATGGATACAAATATCTCTAACAACACATACGGATGACATGTTGTTGTCATTTTTAACTACATATATGGATGACATGTTGTTTCATTTTTAACACCACATATCGATATCGATGACAGGGTATTGTTATTTAAAACCATTGAAAATGAATTAAACAATTCATAAAGAATTAGTAAATATTAGTTGGGCGTCCATGGACAAACCCTTCTTGCCGCCTTTTTCTGTAGTGATGATGGTGACTGTCTTTTAGATACATTGAAGAACAAAATTAAGATTTTTAATAAAGCAGAGGCATCTTGTGATGAACTATGGCCAATCCACTGTTGCGAATTTGGTGAAATATTGAAACAAAACATATCATATCAGCCTAAGGAAGATTGAAAAGTTTAATATTCAAACTCAGGGCGGCCTTAAAACAGATAGTAAAATAGCACAACCATATCATTATGTTTGATATACGCTGATAGGAAAGATAAAAAATTGACAATTAATATTAAAAAATGATAATTAATATTAAAAAAAAAATCATAACAGTAAAATTTAGACTTAAAAAATTTGAAATATTAAAACAAACTTAAAAATTAAACATATAAACAGAAAACATTAAATCTGAAAATTTAAACTCAGTGGTAATTTTAACCAAAAAAATTGAAACATTAAACCTTTTGAACTTTTATTTTGAATGAATTGAATGAATTGGTTAAGATTGGCATGAAATATCCTTTGAGCATCTGTTATGTTCATACTTTGTAGCTTGCTTTGAAATATTTTCATCATAGTAGAGTTATCCTTAGATTTAGATTTAAAAAGCTGATTTAAAAGAATTACAATTATCTAAGTTTATAAATATGATGGGTTTTTTTTGGAATAATTAAAGTCAAAATTGATGACAGTTGGGTTTTTTTGAATTATTTACAATAGTTAAAACCCTAAAACAATTTATAAAAATTAACATACTCAAGTGAGAAATCATACATTTACATTGATTCAAATTAAAACTAAGCATAAAAGAATTACTTAAACCATCATTCAAATATGAAATTATATGAATCCAAATACGAAATTATGTGAGAAAATTATTAGTTCAATGCATTTCTAAGTAAATTAATTTCAAAAATTAATGAAATTATATGAATCCAAATATGAAAATATTTGAGAGAAATATTAGTTAAATGCATTTCTAAGTAAATTGATTTAAAAAATTAATGAAATCCAAACCAAATATTTGATAACCTGTTTGTGTTGTTGCCTTCGTCCAACTTCACGTCTGGTCTATGTTGCTGCCTTCGTCGAACTTGGCGACTGGTTAGAAATGAAGAGGGAAGAAATAGAAACGACTTGGAACTACTCAATGTAAATGAGCGGAAATTAATAAAGCATGCATGGACAGAGCGAGCGCTAAATGTAAAATGAGCAGAAATAAAAAGACAATAACTCTCCATATACTCACAATGTGAGCAGTAAAAGCACAGGCTGGTATGTATAGGCATGCACCAAGTAAAAATGCATTAGCAGCCAGTAAAGAAGGTGGACCACTCACCTACAGAGCCCCACTCAAAAAATAACGGACACCTGGTGGCATGCATAGCTAGCATGTAAAAACGCACGCTCGTAAAGAAGAAGTTGGAGCACTCACTTATGGATCCCAACTCACATACGAACAAACACCTTGTAAAATGATCAAGCCATGGGAGGGTTCACACTCCATAAAAAACGAATGTCTCGCTGCAATAACGGATGTATTTAGAAATGTAAGGAAGTTAGCTCAATAAGTTTTATTTATTGATTTGGGAGGATGACTAAGAATATACCAACATCTTCAACTAATAACCATCAAATTAGAATTTAGTATTAAAAAATCATTAATTGTGCCCACCTTGATGTATGCCTATCAACATAACGAAGATACTATATAGCTAAGAAAGTGATCACCCAGCCTCGTATGTCCCCAATTGGTTATGCTTGACCTCATGAATCAATCGGTATTGCGGGAAGAGCAATAGGCATGCGATTAATCGATGTTTCTTTGGGGGCGAGCAAGCTGAAGCTGCTATTTGAGGATGCAGTAATCGATGTTTCTTTGGGGGCGAGCAAGCTGAACCTTCTATTTGAGGATGCACTGAAAATTAACTCCCATCCCATGTTTCATTTTTTTTTGTCACTTCTTACAAGTTGTTAAGGTGAAAGGCTTACACTTATTGGAGATGGGCATTAATCATAAATTCCAATCTTATGGTTATATGGTTATCAGTTGAAGATATTGACATATTCTTAATAGATTTTATTTTCATAACTTTTTATCATTTCTAAAAGCTTTTAACATTTATTAATATAATTAAGAGATTACTGTGTAACCATTTAATTATCAAATTCAAATAATTAACAAACTTACTTTACATTAGACTTACTTCACTATTTATTTTTTACATTATTAAATTTATATTTGTACCACTACCATGTCTACCTACACCTACAACGACAGCGACCCTTATTGCCTTTACTTAAATACTTATGGTAATCAACAACATAATTACCAATAACAACCGCTATAATTGCCTTTACCTATACCGATGACAACCGCTATAATTGCCTTTGCCTAAATACTTACGGCAGCCAGCCGCATAGTTACCATTCGTTTCAATGGCAGCCGCCATAATTGCCTTTGCCTAAGTACTTATGGCAGCCAACCGCATCATTTCATATTCTTCCTGGTCAGCGTAACTCTTCAATGGCAGCCGCCATAATTGGCTTTGCCTAAGTACTTATGGCAGCCAGCCAGATCGTTTCATATGCTTCCTGGTTAGCCTAACTCTTCAGTCCTTAATGAATTGTCTAATTTGTCATTTTGCAATCAGTTTGTATTTAAGAAATGGCGGTGAGAGTAACTCTCCAGTCTATTAATGAATTCTGTTTTTTTGTTTTTTCACAGTAGTAATAAAGTTCATTAATAAAATAAACAGTTTTGTAAATTAGTTTGTTTGTATTCCAGAAATGAATGTGAGAGTAACTCTTTAATAGATTAATAAATTTTGTTTTTTGTTTTTAAAGTAGTAATAAAGTTTATTAATAAAATAAACAGTTTTGTAAATTAATATATTAATAAAGTTTATTAATAAAATAAATTTAATAAATTTAAATGTTTTAGGGTTAGGGTTTTTAATAATATATTATTAATAAAGTTAGGATTATTATAGTTATGATTAATATATGTATTATTAATAATTATTAATAAAATAAATAATTTTATAAATTAATATATTAATAAAGTCTATTAATAAAATAAGTTTAGTAAATTTAAAGGATTTAGGGTTAGGATTTTTAATAATATATTACAAATAAAATTAGGGTTATTAGAGTTAAGATTAATGTATGTATTATTAATACATTAATTATGGGTAAAGTTAAGATTGCTATTATTAATTTTAAATTATTATAGTAAAAAGTGATTAATAATTATTGATAATTAATATATTAATAATAATTATTAATATAAACAAATACATGTTATTATTATTAGTGAATAGTAATAATAGCTATTAATAATATTAATAATATTCTATTGATTGATTTAATCATAACTAATAATTATTAATAATACTATTCATAAAATTTTATTAATACATTAACAATTATCATACATAATACATTAATAATTATCAGTTAATAATAATATATTAATTAATAATTATATTATTAGTTATTATTAATATACATAATTAATATATACAATGTGTTTATACATTAATTATAAATTAATATTAGGGTTATGGTTATTCTAATTAAAATTAGGGGTACAATTGTTTGTATTAAGGTTTATTTTATAATAACAATAAAATGATTTGAATTCAATTTAAATAATAATAATAAATAGAAAAGAGAAAAAGAAAAATAGATATCTCCAAATATTGAAAAATAAATGAAAGTGATTTTGATTACAAAGTGATAGCAGTCTACTTTTCATTTTTGGGAGATTATGTATATGAAAAATATTTGAAAAAAAATGGAATATTTTAAACATTTCATATTTGATAATGAGGACTTTTTTTTATTATTATTGATAATGAAAGTTTTGTTTTTTTAATTGATGTGGAAGTAAGTGATGGGTAGTATAAGAAAGTTAATATTTCTTGTATTCTTTTTTAATCTCTTTCTAAAAAGGAAAACAAATATTATATATTTAAATGTATTTTTTATAAAAATTATTAAATATCAAATTTTACTATATTAAAAGAAAATATAATAAACTTAAAATTTGATGCATAAACTTCATTTAGGATAATTCAATTACTACATACATTTAATTAGATATTAAAAATGTTTCACATAATTTCAAATTAAATATATCTATAACATATATATTACTACACATTTAATTAGATATTAAAAATGTTTCACATAATTTCAAATTAAATATATCTATAACATATATATTACTACATACATTGTTGTACATTTGGATGTTGAAAATGTTTATATAATTTATTAAATTTCAAATTTTATTATATTAAAAGAAAATATAATTAACTTGAAATCGATTGCATAAAATTCACTAAAGATAAGTCAAACATAGTGTTGTCATGACAAAATGATGAAAATAGCCTCCTCATCGCAATGTTATGCAAATATCTTGTTGTCATAAGGTGGAAAATAATGTCTTGTCATCGTAATGTGATGAACATAGCCCCATCGTCATAATAAATGTCTTGTTGTTGCAATATGATGAACATACAATTTTCATGTTCATCACATCACCATATGACATACGATGAACATACAATATTTATGTTCATAACATAACCACTTTTTACTTAAATTTCATGCCGTGGCAATGTGATGAACATAGCCCCATAATCGCACTATCCCTATCATCGTCAATATGTGACAAACATTATCCTATAGTCGCAATGTTATGAACATACCACCATCTTTTCAATGTGATGCAAATATCCAATCATCATAATGTGATGCAAATAACCTACCCTCCCAATGTGACGAACATAGGCTTGTCATCGTAATGTGATGAAGATAACCATATTATCGCAATGTGATGAACCTAGCCTGATACGCTAAACATATGATGTGATGAACATAACCATATTGTTGCAATGTGATGAACATAACTATGGTTGACCTTGATTGACCATGACCATGGTTGACTATGGTTGACCATGGTTGACAATGGTTGAACATGGCTGGCCTAACCATATTGTCACAATGTGATGAACACAATGATATTGTCGTGATGTGATGAACATGAGTGGTCATAACACTATTTTTGCAATGTGACGAGCATGTCTTGTCATAACCATATTGTCACAATTTGATGAATATAACCATAGTGTTGCAATGTGACGAACATGACTAGCCATAACCATATTGTCGCAATGTGAAAAATATAACATCGTCATCACGATGTGATGAACATAACCATATTGTTGCAATGTGATGAACACAACCTCATCATCCTAATGTGATGAACATATCCTCACTGTCTGCGACACAAATATCCTGACAAACAATGTCATGTGACAAGCAATATCATGTGATCACTCTATGATGAACATCACCCTGTCGTCGAAATAAATATCTTGTCATTGCTATGTGATGAACATACGCCATTTATTTTCATCACATAGCCATTCGACATATGATGAACATATGACATTTATGTTCATCACATTGCCACTTTTTACTTAAATGACCTATCATTGCAATTTGATGAACATAAACCCCTCGTCCCAATATCCCCGTCATCGTCAGTATGTGACAAACAATATAATTTCATTGCAATGTGATGAACATGACCCCATCATTGCAATGTGATGTAAATATCCTGTCATCATATTGTGATGCAAATATCTTGTATTCACACTCTAACGAACTTATCCCCTCCCTTGCATGTCACGAAAATAACCTTATTGTCACGATATAATGAACATAGCCTCACCATCACAATTTCAATAACATAGCTTTATTGTCACAATGTTATGCGAATATCATGTCGTCGTAATGTGACAAACACTTCCAAATTTCACTATCGGAATGCCATTCGTAGTCTTGGTCAACTATGGTCATGGCCAACCATGGTCGGCTATGGATAACTACTCTCAAACAAGGTTAACCGTTGTCAACCATAGTCAACCACAATCAACCAAGGTCAACCATAATGAAGGTATACGAAAGTTGACCATGATGAAGGTCTATGGAAGTTAACCATGGTCATGGTCAACCATAATTAACCATGTCAACCATACTGAACATTTCCTTTCCAAAGTCAACATATTTCTACCAAAGTTAGCCATGATCATGGCCAACCATATTCAAGCATGGCCATTATTAATTAATGTATTATTTTCATCACATAGCCATTCGGCATAAGATGAACATATGACATTTATGTTCATCACATTGCCAATTTTTACTTAAATGACCTGTCATTGCAATGTAATGAACCTAAACCCCTCGTCCCAATATCCCCATGTCATCAATATGTCACAAAAAATATATTGTCCTCGCAATGTGATGAACATAGCCCCATCATTGCAATGTAATGCAAATATCTTGTCATCATATTGTGATGCAAATATTCTGTCATCATATTGTGATGCAAATATCTTGTCGTTGAAATCTAACGAACTTAGTCCCTCCCTTGAAATGTCATGGAAATAACCATATAGTCACGATATGACGAACATAGCCTCATCATCACAATGTCATCAACATAGCTTCATTGTCACAATGTTACGCGAATATCATGTCGTCATAATGTGACAAACACTTCCAAATTTCACTATCTGAATGTCATGCGTAGTCTTGGTCAACTATGGTCATGATCATCCATGATCGTTTATAGATAACAACTGTGAAACATGGTTAACCATTTTCAACCATGGTCAACCAGAGTCAACCATGGTCATGGTCAACCAAGTTCAACCATAGTGAAGGTCATCCATAGTAAACTTCAACCATAGTGAAGGTATATGGAAGTTAACCATGGTCACGGTCAACCATAATTAACATTGTCAACCATAGTGAACCTTTCATTCCCAAAGTCAACAAAGTTCTACCAAAATTAACCATGATCATGGCTAGCCATAGTGAAGCATGGTCATTGTAAATTAATGTATTAATGTATTAATACTTTAATAATGTATTACTAGTGTTTTAATCTATTATTACTTTAACAATGTATTACTAAAAGATTAATACCTTTTTAATGTATTAATTCTTTAAAATTAATTTTTTAATATCAATATTTATGTTTTATTATAAATATTAATATTAATATTTTGGTGTATTAATAATATTAATAAATACATTATTAATAGTAATGCATTTAATGTATAAACTAATTAATGTATTAATGTATAAATTAATTAATACTTTAGATTATATGTTACATTATTAATATATTAATATTTTAATAATGCATTATTAATGTATTAACTAATTAATAGTTTAATAATGTATTATTAATGTATTAATACTTTAATAATGTATTCATACTTTTTAAATGTATTAATTATGTAATATTAGTGTTTTAATATAAATATTAATATTAATATTAATATCTTAGGGTATTAATAACACTAATAAATACATTATTAATATTGTATTTAATGTATGAATTAATTAATGTATTAATGTATAAATTAAATAATATACCTTACATTATACATTAATGTATAAATTAATTAATACATCGTATCATTAATGTATCATTCAATTAATAAGTCACTTTATATATTAATGTAAATTAATATTTTAATTTATACATTACATTAATGTATCATTACATTATTAATGTATGAATCAACTACATTACACATTAATGTAACATAATACTTTAATTTATAGATTACATTTATACCTTATTATTATTTATTACATTAATGTAATATATTATATTAATAGATTTCATTAATTTGTATACATTATATTAGTCATGTCAGTCATGAACTAGCAACAACCACTTTATAAAAGTGATTGATATATGTTAATCTGTGCCATTAGTTTAGAAAGATGAATAAATAATACCCATCAACATATATCAACCACTTTTATAAAATAGTTATTGCTAATATTACATATATTACATTTTTATAGACCCATTTAACTCCACATAACTTTATGTGAATATACATGTATTAAGTTTTGGTTATATATATTACTCTTTAGTGGATATACATATATTACGTTTTGGTTACATGGATATACAATGACCCATGTATTAAGTTATATATATATTACATTAATTAATTAATTAATTATATAGTTTTAATTAAATAATTTTAAAATGTGAAACTATCTTCATTGCGTTGTGCTTTCTTATATGTTGAAAATACTTATGAGAGGTTTTAACTCATATGCAAGTTATAAACATGTACATTTTTTTAGTTTTTCAATGTCATCGTTTGATCTTCACGTCCCATCTTTTGCCACAAGTCGTATTACGTTTGGTGGATATACATTTATTAAGTTTTGAGGGATATACATGCTATAATATATAGCCTTATGGAAAGTTAAATGGATCTACCACGTGCTCTAGAGTTAAAGGAGTGGAGTTAAGATGGAATATATATATATATATATATATATATATATATATATATATATGCTAAAATGTAGTATAATATTTTTATAATAAGATTATGTTGCAAGAAAATAAATACTTTCATATTTTTATTTGTATTTTGAATAATTTTGTTATAATTTTAATGATATTTTATTGTAAATGGTATATTATCTAAATTAACAAATTATAATGGTTAAATTTTATATATTTAAACTTTAAAATATTTATTTGTTTGTTATAATTGTTAAGTTTTATATATTTAATATTATTTAAAATTAAAAATATTTATTAATTTGTTATAATTGATAATTTGCATATTTAATTTGACTGAAACTTAGCAAGATTTAATCCTATACCATATTTTATATTTCATTTAGTTCAACATGCTAATAATAATAATAATAATATTTTTCACCCTAAAAAATATCCAATGAATCCACAGTTAATTCCAAATATATCATGCATACATACACATTAGAGATCATTATCAAAGAAACAATAACATCATAAATAACATTATGTTGAAGGTTAGTAGGGTAATCCCCATCAAATAATCTATCTATATGATAATCTATAATCTATCTATTATGATAAATAATAATCTATATGATATATTATATTACCATCCATAGATTATTCTATATGTGTGAGATCAGGTTTACATTAATTTACATTATATCAAGATATATTTATATATCAATATCAACTTTAAGAATATGATCGAGAGTAACATATAGATTATATTTGGAATTTACATGATCTATCTATCTACATATTCATGTGAATGAACGAGATTTTTGAATTAGGGTTTGTTTTTAGGGTTTTATGGAGGGTTTTATTATGTTCATATAATTTTGAAAAAAATAACTAACCATACAAACAATAAAAATCAAAGCATAATATTTTGAATAGTTTTTCCAAATTTCAATAATATTCCTAAATAATTGTCAAAATGAATATTAAATCTAGATCAATATCAAATGTTAAAGGACCAACCTTCTAGATGCTAATTTCCAAAATATTTTGATTGCTTGGAGACTTCAAATTTAGCACTAGATATTGCATATTTATTATGTATCATATAAATATATATGATTACTTTTTAATGAGTCTAATATGACAAAAGTAGTGAGGTTTTGGACATTCATTCATTCTCAAATTGTTTTAAATGTAAAATAACAAGAAGTATATTGGGATTGAATATACTATTGAGATAATAGTTCAATATGAAGAGGATGAATGACTTCTCAAGATATATAATTATGCTTTAATCCTTTATCAAAATGAAGTCTTTTTCAAAATTCAAAAAGTTTGAGTTTATACTATTTAGATGTTCCAATCATAGAAACTAAAAGAGAATGCAATATTAATCATTGAATACATGCATTGATTTCAATAATGATATAACACAAAACAATAGGGCACACTGATTTCAATGATGATATTAAAAAATAATTTAGAGAAATAAGGGAGTTGACATGATTTCAGCAAGGATATAAATCAAAACAATATGGTCCATTTAATTTAGATATGGTAAAATTAAAATTGATTTAGAGAAATGATTTCAATAATGACATAATGAAAAATAATGCAATGCAATGATTTTAGTGATGGCACAATGATAAATGATTTAGACCAGACATTTCAATTGATTTCGATGAAGTAATTGCAAAACAATATGCATTTATTTAAGTGACGATACAATGAAAAGTGATTTAACATAATCAAGTAGTTGTATTCATTTTAACAATGATATAACACAAAACAATAGGGTGCATTGATTTCATTTATAATGATATAACATAAAACAATAAGGTGCATTGATTTCAATGATAACGATTTAGGTGATGATATTAAAAGAATGATTTAGAGCAATTAGTTGCTATGATTTCAATAATGAAATAATGCAAAACAATTCAATTAATGATCACATAATGATAAATGATTTAGAGTAATTAGTTGCATTGATTTCAGTAATGACATAATGAAAAACAATATGCATTGTTTTAGGTGATGATACTATGAAAAATGATTTAGCATAATCAAGTAGTCAATATCCATTGATTTAAGTGATGACACAATGAAAAAATGTTTAGCATAATCAACTAGTTGTGTTCTTTTTAAGAATGTTATACCATCAAACAATATGGTGCATTGATTTAAGTGATAATGATATAAAATTAAAGGATAGGGTGCATTGATTCAAGTGATAATACTATGAAAAATGATTCAATTCATCAGTTGATTGAAGAAATGATATGAAGCAAATTATTCCTATATATTGATTTCAATTGTGAGATAGTGCAAATATTTAGCAATAACTCACTCAAAATAGATTTCAAAACATATATTATAAGTTAAATTCATATAATTTGTTTGGTTATGTGTGATTTATGTACCAGTATTTTCACATTAAAATGGTATAATATTAAGATATATAAAATGTGAAAAATTCATGTAAAATATGATTTATTAGATATCTTCCTCATATCACTTCTTAATGATTATATATCTTAACCATTGCATTTTTTCATTATTCAACATTTTCATCACTAAAAATGTTACTTTGTTATTACTCCGATTCATAATAATGTAAATTTCAAAGTATCAAATTCATCTTAAACATATACATATAGATAAATATTATCATCTAAAAATTTCACGTTCTTTCCTATGACTGAAATGAGTAGATCCATCTTAACTCCGAATCTATCATGTAACTGTGGATCTATCATGCACTGAGACAGATCAAATCCCTCCAGATGGAACTACAATGATAAATAATATGGAACTATGATGGTAAATAATAGTGTTTCCAGAAGATAATAGAATTGATATGAAGAATTGTCTTCTCTTGTGGACCTTTCCTTTGCAATAAAGCAGGTAAGATTGACAAAAACTAGATATTTCCTAGCCTATTTTTTGAAGGCATACTACAATATGCACTCACCCATGTTTTGTCTTATCAATGCTTCCATACTAGTGGATCTTTTGATTCTTGGGGTTACTGGAACCCTCTCCACCCTCTCCAACTTCTTTTGGTTTGGTTGTTTCTATACAATTTTTCCTTTATTTCTATAATTTATATAAAAATACAGTAAAAGCAGATTTGGTTCCTTTCATCTTTCATCATTGGTTTGTTTTTTCAATACAATTCTTCCTTTATTTCTCTAATTTTTATAAATACTTTTTTATTGTTTTTTTAACAAGAATCAATTTCACAAATCCATTAACAAACTTGGCAAGCCACCTAACCGTTGTGTTAGATGTATAAAGAGGTAATTTCAAACCCATGACCATTATGCTAAACTTAATCTTCCTAATTAACAGTTCATTCAAACTACACCATTGTATATGTATTATATGTAATACATATAACATATTTATTTAACATTTTCCAAAATTCATTAATTCATTTAAAAATAATAATAACAAATTAAATTAAATTAAACTTAAAATAATCCTATACTTTTTGTTCTAGTTATTTTGCATTAAAAATTATTTAAATTTTTTACATTTATAGAAAAAGAGATGTAAGTACATGTGTCCCCATCCACTTGATTGAATTTTAAAGGGTCCTTTCCTTGAGAACCCTTTATTGCTTGGGCTATCTCTTTCAGGGTAAGAATCACCATAAGTAACCACTTGCTTGCTTGAAAGAAGTGTATGGTGTGGGGGTGGCTTGAAATTAATCTTTTAATGAAACTTAAAATAGCATTAAACACAAACATTACACTTTTTTACATTAAATAGATGAAAAATATTTATTTTATTTATCAATTAAATAAAATAGATAAACATAATCTTAAAACAATGAATAGTTGCTACCTTAAACAATAATAACCAAGCATGCAAATTTTGAAGCTTGTACTTTATATCCTTCCATAAACACTTTTGACAACATAATTATGCTCAAGGGACTTACAATGAACTATTTAAGGAGTGAAATAATTTGACATAAGAATTGATGTGATGGGCCCATAGGGGTGTGGTCTAGTGGCCAACGAACGTGTTGTTAAGGCGTTCGTGCTGTTAAGAGGTCATGAGTTAAAACCTCGTCTTATCTGGAGGCTAGGTTTATGGACGGTGTGGTTCTCCCTAGGGTTTATAAGACAGCCAATAAAATTCGACCCCATGTCACGCGAGCCAGATACCACCACCGTTACTGATTCCCCTAGATACCAAAAAAAAAAGAAGTATTGATGTGATGGATAAATATATGGAATGTGCCATTGTCATTGTTAATAACTAATGTAATATTGATAAAAGTTAGTGTCACCTATGGAATGCGAGTTCAAGGAATTCACTGAAAGATGACATCGAGTGAGGTATGCATTAGAGATAATTGAGGTATGCATTATAGATAACTGACTTTGGGGATTGACTCCAAGCTAGCTCACCAAGACAAGTGTGTAGAGAGAGAAATATTTATATAAGGATACCATTAAATTAATTTTTCGTCATTGATATTTTATTCTCTTCTTAAAAAATTACTTTTAAGCTCCACATTAAGTTCAAAATTACAAATCGTTCCTATCGAGTTGTAGAATGTGCTCCTTTACGTAATGAAGTGGATAACATGAAGAAAATGTCTTCTCTTCATTTAATAAAAAATCATTAATATAGGATGTCCTTTATGAAATGAAGTGTAAAACTTAGTTTTTCCCCATCTTGTAATTATAATTATGATTTAAACTCTAGAAAAAACCCACAATGTGAATGTATTTTGATTAATTAATGAAAAAGACTTGTCCAACACGCTGACTAAAGGGTGGAGCACTAGAACTCACCATGATACCACGAGTAGAAGATGGTGAGGGGATTGGGGGATTATATTACCTTCCATGTAGTTAACCTTCACCAAAGATCCATTTTTCCTAGCTTCCAAAAGTCAATTCTCTCTTTCTTTTTTTTCCCCAAAAATCAGTTAATGAAGGGAGTTGGTAGTTGGGAAACCGACCACTCATGATAATTGAAGTATGGAGGAATGGTCAGGACAACTGGAAAATTTAATCTAGGGTGAAATAGGTACCCACCTTGATCTCCATGATTGACCCATGAAATGTCCAAAAATTGGGAACCTTCTAGATGAAGGAAAAAGGAGAAAACACACGAGGTTACAAAGAGAGTAGATAGTAGAGGTAGAAAAAAGTTAGAGCCATCTCTGAAGAACTATGCAGGGAGAACCCATGAGAAGATAGACAGTAACGTGTTGGTAGTGGAAATTTCTTAGTGAATAGGATCTCTAAAGCTTAGAATTGGATTATGAAATTCGAGTAGATAACCCTGAACCCAACATAAGTAAGAGGGCCACAAATTGATGTTTCAAGGGAAAGGGAAATACCACTGATATGGGAGGATGTTGAGGGAATACAAAGGAAGTTAAGGGACTCCCTTGTGCTGAGGTAATCCAACAGGGAAGACATCTAGAATGTTCGTGGACGCCTTGGCTTTGTGCTTAGGAAGGGATTTATATTTTTGACTGATTGTGAGGGAGAGTCACCTTCACATCCATTAACTCCCTGAGAGGTCTAAATTTCCTTAGTGGTATCATAGCCTAGCATGAAGTTGTCCAGTTGTAGAGAGGACTATTATAAGTGATCCTANATCACTCCCAACAAACATGCTCTTCCGATCTTGAGCATGTTTGTTGGGAGTGATGAGTCAATGTTCATAAGTTGATTTTGATACCTGTTCAATCTATAAAATTTTCATGCTTGTTTAATCTATTAAATTGTACGGGTTATGAGAAAAAATACAAGAGAGATGGAATGTATGTATGCTATGTGTTCTATGCATGTACTGGATTTTCCTTACTGGTAATTGTCTCTTAGAAGTTTGTGATGAATGGAGGGAATCTATGATTTGTATACCCAATATTGCTCAATAAATCTACTTTGTGAATTATTTTCCTTTTTGAAATTATAATGAAAATACTTTATGACTGATATTTTAATTTATGGAAGAATTGCATGGAACAGATGTGGAAGAAAATTTTACTGGCTAAGGAATTGAGAAGATGTGTATGTTAAGTTTTTATGCACTCAGGGATTCTTGATTTCTTTGAATCTCAGATTCTTGGTTGCTAGGATACAACATTGTTATGAGTTCTTGTTGAATGTTGTAATCCCCTTTGTTGGTATATATTGATTTTCAAGGGTGTTAGGCTAGTAAGATTAGATTGTGTGAAACCTAGGAGTATATTCCTTGAGAGCCTTTTTCCTTAGTCATCTAAATGTATTAAGGGTCAAAACCCTATACATTTGTGTGAATCCAATGAACTGACTTAGTAAATTTAAGGAAGATGGAGTCCATTATGGACTTGAGAAGAGTGCGGCTCATAATTTTAGTTGGATCAGGGAGAAGATTCCCTTGAAGCTCATTGTATCTAGGATATATGGAATCCATATTTTAAAACAAGTTAGCAGCAAGGAAAATCTCAGTTTCTTGGATATCTCGATTTTAATGATTCCATCAACATGGTTCGTTCATGCGCCACGCTAATCCCACCATCTAAATCTGACCCATCCCTTTTGGGACTATTAAAGTGATACCTGAATTTCTAGATATCTAGATGGATAGGTTCCATCTGCATGGTTTTTTCTAGGAGTTATGTCAGTCTGGCATATGGATTTGACCTTTCATTTTAAAGTGTTTGAAAATTTGACTTGAATGGTTGTGAAAGGTTCCAAGCCCTATCTGAAAATTTGATTCTCTATTAAAGGATATTTTCTTCAAACCTCCCCTGATTGTTAACCCAAACATATGGGTCTCACGTCAAGGTTCCTTTCATCGGGTGATATGCTAAGATTAGATCCTGATCATTCATCAAAGAATCACCCTGGATTATGGACTGTTTGTTTCTCCTCAATATATGTGCCCTACCTTTTGTTGAGGATCTAATGAATGATGACATGGAAGGGTACATGTATGCTGACATGGCATGACACGTGGAAGATGACATGGATTTAAGGTTGACGTGGAGTGACTCATGGGTGATGACATGGAATGACACGTGGGATATGATGTGACATGAAACATGCAACAATGATTCAACTGATCCAAAATCTCGATCTAGCTCAACCCTTTTGTAAGTCTTAAAGAAAAACCTAGATTCTCAGATGTCTAGATGGTAATGGTTCCCTCGGTGTAGTTTCGTTCAAGAGAGGAGTTAAGTTCTGAAATACGGTTCTAGACTTCCTCTTTAGAAGGTTTTTCAGTGCATTTCAGATCCTAGATATCTTAATTGTCATGGTTCTCGGACAAGGTTTCGTCCAATGTTACAATGCCATATAGAAAAAGTGGGAATTCTAATTTCGGTATAAAAGGGAAACTCTGGATCATCTGGATCTGGTCAGACCTCTTAATATAATATTTAAGAAATCCAAGATCCTATAATTGAGGTTCCATTGGTTATTTTTCAAAGGAAGCATCCATGTCATTTGACACGTGTGAAGTGGTCCACATGGACTTTGTAACGAACCTCCTGTTAGTTACGACAACAAACCTCTCATAACAAGTGAATTTTTTTTTCTTGTGTGTGTGCGAGTGTACCAGGGTAATAAAGACATTATACTCTGTGTTGCAACATGACGACGAACATGACGCATGCAACTGCGACAATAACATAATGACATAAGACGCTCATCAAGCATCTGTAAGCAATGAACGACAATCAATCGACAAAAATAAGACTGACTACATGCCCGTCCTACCCTGCAATGGTTAGTACCTTTAGGACACATAAGCAATGCTCAAGCCCAGGTTCCCATCGATTTTGACCATTTAAGGCCTTAGGGCTGGCGACTGTTCTGAGGAACAAGGAGGTGTCTACATCTCGCCCGACACAAGAAGACCAAGCAATTATATGTTTACAAACCAAGTACAACATTATTTAAGAGGAACCACAACCCTTCAAAGGGAAGCACAAGCCAAAACAATTTCGCCCAAAAACCCGATCAATCGTCGAGTCAAGCTAGTAGATAGTTATCGTCTGTTTTAGTCATCTGTCACAGGCCCATCTTAGCATGTCTAAAAGCAAATTATCAATAAGGTACAATCTAAATTAGCCTTAAAACAATTATTTGTGCAATTTTAGATTACAGTGTCATCAGAGTACCATCTAAATCAATTTGCCTTACAATATTATTATTTGTTATAAGTATTCTTTCTTAAAATCAATATCCAATAATTATGTATATATCTATATAACAATATCCAAAGGAATAGATTATGTACCTCTTAACCATTATTTACACAAAATTCCTCATCCCACAATAATAATAATAATAATTTGTTATTAATAATAAAATCACTTCATTGCTATAATATAATAATCATTAAAAACTTATACCATATCCTAAACATATGAGGATGTCTACACAAGATTCTATAATAATCATACACTTCATCCACTTTGAACAATAAAGGTCTACACTATGATAGTTCATGTACATTATTGGGTCACCACATAACATAATAGATTGATAAAAGTTAAAATAAAAGATATTATTATTTAAATGAAAAAAAGAAATGGGACATTATTAATTATTAAAAAGAACACTAAATTACTTTCTAGTGCAAGAAACATTACATTAGCTATTCATCAATAACTATAAATCACAATCTGTAGGTGGTTAATTTCAATTGTTGCTTAAATTATAAAGAAGTTGTGGTCAGAAGAACGCCAATTTCATGCATAGTTTAATGCCCTTTTTATGCTATCTTGCTGTTAAGACTAAGAGTTATGTCAAGCCATACAATGCAATTGACACTAACATTAACGCTAGTAGGGAACAAGAATGTTTATGCCGAAGAATATCAGTGTGGTTCAGATCGTTAATGCCAAAAAAAGGGGTCGCTGTCAGGTGATGTAATGAAGGGAACAGTGTGGGAAACATACCACACTTTTAGAGGAACCCCATAATAAAGTTCTTAGATAGTAAGGTTGCCAAGGTAACAAAGAGGAAAAACATAAAGGTTCGTTGTAAAATACCCAACAAAGAGAAATTACCTCGCCGACAGTAAAATGACAACAGTTTCACTGCACCCTTCCTCGGCATTTGTAGGCTGCCATTCGCGCCCAACATCAACGACTCAATCACATAAATGCTACGCATCAAGGGAGAAAAGAAGACGGGTGCAGGGACACACCCGACGAACATCCAGAATTTTCTGTCAACGCTATACCTATCTAACGGATGCTCCTCCAAAAGGCACTCATGCAAGAATCATTCCAGATTTAAGAAAACGTACTGTAACCTGGATCGCATTCTAGAGTCATTCCAGGTGTAAGGTTATGATTGTTATGTTCACTAGCGTAAGACCTCCCATGAACTAGAAAGGAGTCATGTTTGTTGGTGCAGGACCGCCCATGACCATAACGAGAAGTTAGTCACCAATGGTTAAACAATAAGGTCTTAATGGTATTTAGATTGAGCTTTTCAGCGATCAGGGTTCGATTAAATTTCTTTTTAGTCATCTCTCGAGCAGGGAAATTACTTCAGGAGTCGTATTTTCCCTCTTGATTGTGTTCGAAGTTGTATGACCCGGTGATCATTCAGACTTCGACCTAAACTCTTGAGTTATGGTGAACAACCATTCTACTACGTATTGAATTTCGAGTTTCCCTTCCTTCCTAGAACTGTAATGCGAAATTTTCTATGAACATGTACCTTAGCTTACAGTCGCCAAGGATTTCTTATTATCTGCAAAGAATCATTGAAAGAATTGAGGGTACAGTCAACACATCTCGAGACTATATGCCCATGCTAGGATGCCCAAGGTTAAAGGTGAATAAAGGAGTCAACAAGGAGGCGTTGTCTGTTAGGAATCGCTATCTATGGAAGATCTTCGAATCGCTGTAATAACACATTTAAGAGGCAATCCAGAATGACAACTATGAAATCCCTGAGCATTTTTAAGAGACAATCTAGACAATAATATGAAATCGTTGTTCAATAATTAAGAGACAATAAAAAATAATATGAAATCATTGTGTATATAATTAAGAGACAATCCATAAAATGAATATCAAATCGTTGTGTATTAATGCAATTCGCTACGGGGCTATAAACATCACCAGATACAAACTCCACCTCAATCATAAGTTAACTCGAATGTAATAGCTATGAAAAAGTCTGTTGTGTGAATTCACTATTTATACTGAATCAAGCAATAATTTGCAGACCATTAGGTATGGATGAAATGGGTACTGGTACAGATTAATTTACTGAGGCACTAAATTTCAGTCGCAATCGATCAAGGTAGATTCACCGAGGTTTAGGTGCTAAACACAAGCTAGAGGTATAAAAAGGCAGAGTTGAAAATAAATCACAACCTCAAGGTCACAATCAACACCTCAGGGTAGTCACGACATGCAGAAAAACAATGATCACAAAAATCAATCAAAAAATCATTCAGCCTGACTATAAAAATTTCAGTCATGAAACTAGACAACAGTTTGCCTACCCAATACACATCCAGATCTAAAACATACATCCTACAACATTCTATCATTCAACTAAGAAAGTGTACCATTTCCTATTCGCCTGCTCCGATTGGCATCGCGTGCTCCATGCAACTCTCGCTCGTCGACTGTCGATACTACATCGGTACCTCCTAGCCAATGTTAGGGGTACTCTTATTCCCCCTTAGCCCCTTGAGCCGCAAAGGGGCCACATGTACTATCCAGAGATTTCGTCTAGCTCTGAGCTCATCTCGCAAGGCTGAGCTACCACTCCTCTCCGAGCTGGGTATCCCAACTCCCACAACTAAATCAGTCAAGTCGATATTTCTGCAGTGTAATGTTACGCAAAGAGAAGATGATCCTTTCTCCTTCTCCTTCCTTCATTATATAGAATTTACCACTTCCTCTCTTTCCTAAAATCTCATTTAATTAAAGTCTTAAAAATAAATTCCTAAAATTTCCTCTGCGTACAAGTGTCCCCCATCCCCTACATTCCTCCATAAATTAATTTCTTTAATTAAGTAATTATCTTTATTTCCCTCACCCGCCTAGAGTTCTCCTAGAATCACTCCTAGGTGTCCCTAGATTCCCTTACAGGTTTTAAAGGCTTTCCCTATTAAGAAATTGCTAATTCAGTTTAAAATTAGAAAGCTCTTAAATGTGGATTCTTTACTAAGTTGACTTCCCGCTTTTTCCCTTAAGTTCCCCTTTTTCCTTTTTAGGTTACCTCCTTTCCCTAGTTTCCTGTTTTTTTTATTTTCCCTCTTTCCCCTTTTACTTAGAACTCAAAATGGCAGGTGTGGAATATAACCCCTTTTCCCTTTTATCATTAATTTAGTATCTTTTAAATTATCAATGATAAAATAATTAATTCCCTCTTTACTTTTTATATCCACAGATTTTATTTCTTATTAATAATTTAATTTCTTACTCCCTTCAGGTTACAAAATTTATGAAGACCATAATTATTACGTAAGTGGTTTTTATTTTAAATTTTATTATTTTATTTCATTTTATCTATTTACTTTATTTTATTTTATTTTTTTAATTATTGATTTTTTTTAAGGTAGACAAAATTTTACCCAGGGATGATTTTAAGGATGGAAATTTATTTTAAAATGTAGAAACCTTTGCGAATCTTACTAATCCTTCATATGACAACTATAAATGTTTAGCGATAATTTTGTGAAAATATTCAAATTTCTATGGATTTTATATAATTTGTATAAAATTTTGACGATTTTTAAGGTAAAATAATTTTATCCTATAGAATTTGGGCGAATCATTTTTAGAATAGTGAATTTGTTTTTGGGAAAAAACATGGAAAATTAGCCCATGAGAGAAATTTATCCCCTAAAATCATCCTTGATTTTACCCCTAGCGAAATTTTAGACTTAGTACTTAGATTTTGTACTGGGCGGCATTTAATTAGGGAAATTGTTTTAAAATTTCTTAGCCTGTTATTTCCCTTAGGGCCATCTAGTTTCATCCCTCTATCATCATCAATGCGACGTGCCCTTCAGGATGCACTAGGTCCTCCAAGGGTGCCACTCGCCTCATCTGTTCCCTTGCACAATGTACCCTTCAGGATGCACTATGTGCTCCAAGGGTGCCACTCACCTCTTAACTGATTGGTAGACATCAATAACCCCTAGAGTTAACACTCTGCCAGGTGAACTTGTGGGAGACTAAGGGCTTCTAAGGAATAAGGCCCCTGCCTTATTGCGCGCCCCTTATAATCATCGTGAGCGACTGTCACAATCTGCCCTCACGACATCGTGGGTCCTCTCGAACTAGGTAATCGTTAACCTACAGTTCGAGCCACAACGGGAGTGCTAGTAGCCTGTGGCATGGATGTTGTCCACACCTCTCCCTCAACATCTCTGGTAGTCGTGTGTGACCCCTTTACTCCATATGTGAGTCTGGTCGGAAAGCTATTGTTAGCCTGCATCATCAACAAATCATGTCAGAACATATCCACATCATATCATCTAATCAGATGTACTAATATCACAGTAAAACAATAAAACCCCACTGGCACACTCCCTAACTCGATCCGGATTCCAAGGGGTTCCATCGATGCCTCTGCATCCTCAAGGTCCAAAACCCTGCACACTCAGTAAAACCGAGTCAATAGGACCTGTCTATGTCAATGTAGTAAAACATGTCATCAATCCATAACGCATCGTAATCAAAGTCAATTGTTTTAATAGAATATAAATCTCGATCACTTGTGAGCAAGTGTCCTCAAAGAATAAGTTTGCTCAGTGCTCCAGAGTGGGATGTTACATACACCCCCTCTTGTTCTAAACTTCATCCCAAAGTTTCACAGTATATATGCTGAAATAAAGTGTATCACAATATCATCTGTCTATCTATCAAATAAAAATGGAAACTGTTGGCGCATATGATATGCGTCCTCCCAGGTCGTTGAGTGCGGACTATAATTGTCCCACTGGACCTTGACCTACTCTATCATTCGATGCCGTAGCTATTGAACGTGATGATCCAAGATGTGGATGGGCTTAGCCGTGAGCACTCCCTTGTCCAATACCTACAAGGAACTCATGTCAATAAAATGTGTAGGATCACTAATATATTGTCTCAAAACAGATACGTAAAAAACATCGTGCATATGCCTCAAAGAATCAGGCAAGGCTAGTCGATAGGCCACGAGCCCCTTTCTTTCCACAATCTCAAAAGGTCCCATGAACCTAGGAGAGAGTTTATCTCCCTTCCCAAACTTGATCGAACTCTTATGCAGTTTAAACCATAAGAATACTCGATCACCGACCTCGTAACTACGGTTGACACGGTGCGCATCGGCATAACTCTTCTGTCGATCCTGCACTTCTTTAATCCTTTGTCTTATTGTTTGCATTTGCTCTTCCATTTCTTGGATTGCTTCAGGTCCCACCAAGACCCTATCCTCAAGCCGATCCCAAATCAAAGGTGTCCGACACGGTCGCCCATAAAGAAACTCGAAAGGCACCATTTTAATGGTGCTCTGGTAACTATTGTTGTAAGTGATCTCCACTAGAGGCAAGAATTCTTCCCATCTCTTTTGTTGGTCCATTACGTACATGCGCAACATGCCCTCCGAGGTTTGGTTCGATTGTTCAGTATGCCCGTCAGTCTCCGGGTGATACGCAGTACTAAAGTTAATGTGGGTTCCCAAGGCCTCTTGGAAACTCATCCAAAATCATCTGGTAAACACCGATCCTTGATTGGACATAATCCTCTTAGGCATGCTGTGCAGCCTCACAATCTCATTGATGAAAACTCTAGCTATGTTAGGTGCTTGATATGTCATACGCACAGGAATAATGTGAGCACTCTTCATCAGAGTGTCTACTACTATGAAAATCGAGTCATGTCTCCTTACCGTTAGTGGCAATCCAACAATAAAATCCATCGAAATAACCTCCCATTTCGATTCCGGAATGACATGTGGTTGTAGTAATCCTGCTGGGTGTCTATGTTCATCCTTTACCTGCTGACATTGTATACATCTGGCCACATAGTTGACTATGTCATCTTTCATTCCCTTCCAGAAGAATAAGGGTTTAATGTTTTCCCTCATCTTAGTGACTCCCTAATGAGCCATGTATACTGCTCTATGAGCCTCACTTAGGATCAACATCCTTAACTCATCGTTTGGCGGTACGTAGAACTTACTTTTAAACCTCAATAAGCCATCGCTATCAAGTGAAAATCCCTCAAATCGTGGTACCATCATTGTGTTTTGTCTGATAAAACCCTTGACCTCTTTGTACCAGTCATCGTCACGCTATAAAGTTAGAATCTTTTCACGTAGATTCATCTGAAGAGGCCAAACCGAAAAGATGTGTGGTCTCCGACTCAAAGCATCTGCCACTCGATTCACTGTTCCCTTTATGTAAGTAATCTCAAAGTTGTACTCCCTAAGCAATTCTGACCAACGTTGTTGTCGCGCGTTCAGGTCGCTTTCCGTAAAAATGTGTTGTAGTCCACAATGGTCAATCTTTAGTTCAAATTGTATTCCAACAAGGTAGTGTCTCCAAACCTTCAAGGCATATACTATGGCTAATAACTCCAAATCATGCGTCGCGTAGTTCTCCTCATGCCTTCTCAGTTTCCTCAAAATGTAAGTGATTACTCGTCCATCTTGCATCAAGACTCTGCCTAAGCCTTCGTTGGATGCATCAGTGCATACCAAGAAGTCCGCGTCCATGTCAGGGACCTTTAGTGTTGGTGTTGTTTTCAACAACTCCTTGAGCCTCCAAAATGATTCCACGCATTTCTCGGTCCAAACAAACTTCTTTCTTTTATTTTGCAATTCTGTGATCGGATTTTCTATCTTCGAAAATCCCTCGATGAATCGTTGATAGTATCCTGTTAAACCCATAAAGCTGTGCACTTACAGGACATTCGTCGACACAGGCCATTCCATAATAGCCTCAACCTTGGCTGGATCCATGGTGATGCCTTCGTCGGAGATGACATGCCCTAAGTAGTGAATCTTCGACTGATAAAATGAGCATTTGGACAACTTCCCATACAATTTGTGCTCTCGCAAACACTGTAGTACCAAGTGCAAGTGCTCTTCATGCTCCTTTATCGTACGAGAGTAAATCAAAATATCATCAATGAACACTTGGACAAACTTGTCCAAGTACTCGCGGAACATCCCATTCATCAAACTCATAAATACCCCTGGGGCGTTTGTCAGTCCAAATGGTAAAACAGTAAACTCGTAATGTCCAAACCTCATTTTAAAGGCAGTCTTAGGGACATCATCCTCCTTGATCCATAACTGGTGATACCCTAATCACAAATCGATCTTTGAGAACACCGTCGCACCCTTCATTTGATCGAATAGGTCATCAATTCTCGGCAATGGATACTGATTCTTGATCGTAGCCTTGTTCAGTTGACGGTAGTGAATGCAAAGCCTCCACGATCCATCCTTCTTTCGTATGAAAATAACAGGTGCACCCCACGGTGACACCCTAGGATGTATCAATCCCAGGTCCAACAACACCTTCAGTTGCATTTTCAACTCTTGTAACTCTGGGGTCAACATCCGATAAGGCGTTCTTGCTATCAGTTCAGTCCCTAGTTTTAGGTTTATGGTAAAATCCAACTCCCTCTCTAGTGGCATCCCAGGTAACTCCTCTGGAAACACGTTCGCAAACTCTCTCACCACCGGAAGGTTTTCTAGACCTTCCGCTACTCCCTTCTCGTTTAATGCAAGGATCGCATAAAGCTTGCACCCCTTGCGCATGCTCTTCAGAAGTTGCAAGGAAGTGATGAACCTCAGGGAAAATCCCTGGTTCCATCCTACAATCACATGTCTTTGTCCCTCATCAACAACCAAGCTCAACCGTTTTGTCTTACAATTTAGTATCGCCTCATGTGATTCCAACCAGTCCATACCAATCATGATGTCATAAGATCCTAATATCGTGATGTACAAGTTGGCCCTGGTGACAAACTCTCCCAGGTTAAGGGTACAGTCTGTAACCTTTCCTCCAACCTTTTGTTTGGCTCCTGAGGCCATCTCTACGAACCTAAACTCATCCTATTCGACTACCTTTAACTTAATCCTTTTTAGCGCTGCACTAGAAATGAAACTCTCCATAGAACCGAGATCTATCAAACTACTAAGGGTCTGGTCATCGACGGTACCTGTCGTCTCGATCACAGTCGACTGATGCTCTGCCTAGTGGTTATTCACCACTGCATGAATCCGATGGGCCTTGCCCATATCTCCCACGGTAGTTGTTCCGACTGATCTGGATGCTCTGGTTCTCTCCAATGGGCAGTTAAGCTGGTAGTGGGGCTCCCCACATGTCCAATACCCCTTCTCTCCTAGTACCCGAAGTAGAAAATGACGGCCCACCGGCCTGGGATCCTGGTCTGTTCTGCTGAATCGGCCTAAACTGCTGCTACTGTGGTCGACGCTGCTGCTGATGCTAGGGTCCCTGATAAGATGTCCGCTGCTGAGGAGGCGGTCGCCGCTGTGTAGTTAAGGTGGATCCCCTCTGGAAGCCACGGTATCCCGTCGTATGTTTGGCTAGTGTCTTATGGTGATGTTCTCTAGATGACACCTGCCCTGCTGGTCTCGCTGGAGTCTTGGTCTGACCTCCACTGATAAGCTCCTCCTCTACTATGAGGGCCTTCCGGACGACATCATGCAAGGTTTGAGGCATCAAAATCCTAACCTTTGCACGCAAGCTGTTGTTAAGGCCAAACACAAACCTGTTGACCTTAAGTTTCTTAGTGTTAAGGTGCAGAGCATACTGGAGCAGCTCCATAAAACGGGCCTCGTACTCGGGCACCGTACGACCTCCCTGTCGTAAGGCATTGAACTCATTAAGCCGATGCTCAATGAATTCCTCTGAAAGGTACCTCTCTCAAAACTGTTCCTCAAGCAGTTCCCATGACATGTGTTCGATGGCCATGTTCAGCTATGGTAGGAGAGTCTTCCACCATAGAAGAGCACTCCCCTTTAGTTTAAAGACCGCCATGTGGACCTTCATGTTGGAGGTATAATCATGAAGTACGAATCACATCGCCATATTCTCCAACCATGCCTCAGCGGTTGCGCCATCCGGGGCACCAAAGAACTTGCAAAGTTTGACCTTCTTGAGTTCACGGTGAATGCTACCAGTACCAATCGGAGTGCATGGTGGAACCTCAGCAGGTGCCAATGCCCTGACCTCGTCTTTGTCTAAATGGCTGATCAGTGCCTCGGACATGCACTGAAAGGATCTCATCATTCCGACTACATCACAAACTACTATCTCCTGCTGTCCGAGAACCTGCTCGTCTCCTTGGGGGTTAGACCCCTCAGGCATGGATGATACTGGAGGCATCACGCCTCCTCCCCTAGAACCCCGTCGTCTACCTCCGTGGTGTCCTCTAACCATGATTACCTGCACGCACACAAGTCAACTTGATCAGCAAAAATAAAATCAATCATATCATGAAATCCATAGCGATCCAAAGTCGTGGGTTGAACCGGCTCTAATACCATATGTAACGGAACTCCTGTTAGTCACGACAACAAACCTCTCATAACAAGTGCAATTTTTTTTTATGTGTGTGCGAGTGTACCAGGGTAATAAAGACATTATACTCTGCGTCGCAACACGATGATAAACATGACACATGCAACTGCGACAACAACATAACAACCTAAGACGCTCATCAAGCATCTGTAAGCAATGAACAACAATCAATCGACAAAAATAAGATTGACTGCCTACCTATCCTACCCTGCAATGGTTAGGACCTCTAGGACACATAAGCAATGTTCAAGCCCAGGTTCCCATCGATTTTGACCATTTAAGGTCTCAGGGATGGTGACTGTTCTGAGGAACAAGGAGGTGTCTACATCCCGCCCGACACAAGCAGACCAAGCAATTATATGTTTACAAACCAAGTACAACATTATTTAAGAGGAACCACAACCCTTCAATGGGAAGCGCAAGCCAAAACGATGTCTCCCAAAAACCCGATCAATCGTCGAGTCAAGCTAGTAGATAGTTACCGTCTATTTTAGTCATCTGTCACGGGGCCATCTTATCATGTCTAAAATCAAATTATCACTAAGGTACAATCTAAATTAGCCTTAAAACAATTATTTGCGCAATTTTAAATTACAGTGTCATCGGAGTACCATCTAAATCAATTTTTCTTACAATATTATTATTTGTTATAAGTATTCTTTTTTAAAATCAATATCCAATAATTATGTATATATCTATATAACAATATCCAAAGGAATAGATTATGTACCTCTTAACCATTATTTACACAAAATTCCTCATCCCACAATAATAATAATAATAATATATTATTAATAATAAAAGCACTTCATTGCTATAATATAATAATCATTAAAAACTTATACCATATCCTAAACATATGAGGATGTCTACACAAGCTTCTATAATAATCATACGCTTTGAATCCACTTTGAACAATAAAGGTCTACACTATGATAGTTCATGTACATTATCGGTTCACCACATAACATAATAGATTGATAAAAGTTAAAATAAAAGATATTATTATTTAAATGAAAAGAAGAAATGGGACATTATTAATTATTAAAAAGAAGACTAAATTACTTTCTGGTGCAAGAAACATTACATTAGTTGTTCATCAATAACTATAAATCAAAATCTATAGGTGATTAATTTCAATTGTTGCCTAAATTATAAAGAAGTTGTGGTCAGAAGAACGCCAATTTCATTCAAATTTTAATGCCCTTTTTATGCTATCTTGCTATTAAGACTAAGAGTTCTTTCAAGCCATACAATGCAATTGACGCTAACATTAATGCTAGCAGGGAACAAGAATGTTTATGCCGAAGAATTTCAGTGCTGTTCAGATCATTAATGCCAAAAAAAGGGTCGTTGTCAGGTGATATAATGATG
This sequence comes from Picea mariana, assembly GCA_032191745.1. Lineage (NCBI taxonomy): Eukaryota > Viridiplantae > Streptophyta > Pinopsida > Pinales > Pinaceae > Picea > Picea mariana. The sequence goes on from JASDQU010588642.1 coordinate 28,561, forward strand.
GGGACCACGTGGGAAATGGACGACACTTTTAGAGGAACCCAAAAATCAAGTTCCTAGATAGTAATGTCGCCAAGGTAATAGAGAGGAAAAACATAAAGGTTCGTTGTAAAATACCCAACAGAGAGAAATTACCTTGCTGGCAATAAAATGACAATAGTTTCGCTGTACCCTTCCTCGACATTTGCAAGCTGGCAATCTCTGGCATTCACGCCCAACATCAATGACTCAATCACATAAATGCTACGCATCAAGGGAGAAAAGAAGACGGGTATAGGGACACGCCCGACGAACGTCCAGCATTTTCTGTCAATGCTATACCTATCTGAAATATGCTCCTCCAAAAGGCACTCATGCAATAATCATTCCAGATTTAAGTAAACGTACTGTAACCTGGATCGCATTCCAGAATCATTCCAAGTGTAAGGTTATGATTGTTATGTTCACAACTGTAAGACCGCACATAAAATTGAAAGGAGTCCTATTTGCAGGTGAAAGACCACCCATGACCACAGTGAGAAGTTAGTCACCAATGGTTAAACATTAAGGTCTTAATGGTATTTAGCTCGAGCTTTTCAGCGATCAGGGTTCGATAAAATTTCTTTTTAGTCATCTCTCTAGCAGGGAAATTACTTCAGAAGTCGTATTTTCCCTCTTGATTGTGTTCAAAGTTGTATGACTCGGTGATCATTTAGACTTCGACCTAAACTCTTGAGTTATGGTGAACAACCGTTATGCTACGTATTGAATTTCGAGTTTCCCTTCCTTCCTAGAACTGTAACGCGAAATCTTCTATGAACATGTACCTTAGCTTACAGTCACCAAGGATTTCTTATTATCTGCAGAGAATCGTTGAAAGAATTGAGGGTACAGTCAACACATCTTGAGATTATATGCCCATGCTAGGATGCCCAAGGTTAAAGGTGAATAAATAAGTCAACAAGGAGGCGTTGTCTATCAGGAATCGTTGTCTATGGAAGATCTTTGAATCGCTGTAATAACGCATTTAGGAGGCAATCCAGAATGACAACTATGAAATCGTTGAGCATTTTTAAGAGACAATCCAAACAATAATATGAAATCGTTGTGTATATAATTAAGAGACAATCCATAAAATGAATATGAAATCACTATGTATTAATACAATTCGCTACAGGGCTATAAACATTGCCAGATACAAACTCTACATCAATCGTAAGTTAACTCGAATGTAATAGCTATGAAAAAGTGTGTTGTGTGAATTCACTATTTATATCGAATCAAGCAATAATTTGCAGACCATTAGGTATGGATGGAATGGGTACCGGTACAGATTAATTTACTGAGGCACTAAATTTCAGTCGCAATCGATCAAGGTAGATTTGCCGAGGTTTAGGTGCTAAACACGAGCTAGAGGTATAAAAAGGCAGAGTTGAAAATTGGGGATGGGAGTGATGACCAGGGCATAAATACTCAACACTATAAGGATTAAGGACCATCATTAGGATCGATCACTAGAGAGGACAGCGGGCCAGAATGTCCTTCGCTCATCGTCCTCGCACAGAAAAGCAGGGCGTTGAGATCCATAGGTCTTTTAACGCTAAGTCGACAATCGTAGATTAGGCTCCTGGCCAACTACTTAGGCGAGGACTGGTGAGCTAGGAACGAAGGCTTTACAACCTCAAGGTCACAATCAACACCTCAGGGTGGTGACGACATGTCGAAAAACAAAGATCACAGAAATCAATCAACCAATCATTCAACCCGAATATAAAAGTTTCAGTCATGAAACTAGACAACAGTTTTCCTACCCAATACACATGCAGATCTAGAACATACATCCTACAACATTCTATCGTTCAACTAAGAAAGTGTACCATTACCTGTTCGCCCACTTTGATTGGCGTCCTGTGCTCCATGCAACTCTCGCTCGCCGACCATCAAGACTACACCGGTACCTGCCAGCCAATGCTAGGGGTACTCTTCTTCCCCCTTAGCCCCTCCAGCCACAAAGGGGCCACATGCACTATCCAGAGGTTTCTTCTAGCTCCCAACTTACCTTGCAAGGCCAAGCTACTACTCCTTTCCAAGCTGGGTATCCCAAATCCCACAAGTAAACCAGTCAAGTTGATATTTATGCAGCGTAACATTACGCAAATAGAAGATGATCCTTTCTCCTTCTTCTTCCTTCATTATATAGAATTTCCCACTTCCTCTCTTTCCTAAAATATCATTTGATTAAAGTTTTAAAAATAAATTCCTAAAATTTCCTCTGCGTACAAGTGTCCTCCATCCCCTACATTCCTCCATAAATTAATTTCTTTAATTAAGTAATTATCTTTATTTCCCTCACCCACCTAGAGTTACTCCTAGAATCACTCCTAGGTGTCCCTAGATTCCTGTACAGGTTTTAAAGGCTTTCCCTATCATGAAATTGCTAATTCAGTTTAAAATTAAAAAGCTCTTAAATGTGGATTCTTTACTAAGTTGACTTCCCGCTTTTTCACTTAAGTTCCCCTTTTCCTTTTTAGGTTACCTCCTTTCCCTAGTTTCCTATTTTTTTTTATTTTCCCTCTTTCCCCTTTTACTTAGAACTCAAAATGGCAGGTGTGGAATATAACGCCTTTTCCCTTTTATCATTAATTTAGTATCTTTTAAATTATCAATGATAAAATAATTAATTCCCTCTTTACTTTTTATATCCACAGATTTTATTTCTTATTAATAATTTAATTTCTTACTCCCTTCAAGTTACAAAATTTATGAAGACCATAATTATTACTTAAGTGGTTTTTATTTTAAATTTTATTATTTTATTTCATTTTTTTTTTTTTAATTATTATTTTTTTTAAGGTAGACAAAATTTTACCCCTAGCAAAATTTTAGAATGAGTACTTAGATTTTGTACTAGGCGACATTTAATTAGGGAAATTGTTTTAAAATTTCTTAACTTGTTATTTGCCTTAGGGCCATCTAGGTTCATCCCTCGATCATCATCAATGTGACGTGCCCTTCAGGACACACTAGGTGATCCAAGGGTGCCACTCACCTCATCTGTTCCCTTGTGCGATGTGCCCTTCAGGACGTACTACGTGCTCCAAGGGTGCCACTCACCTCTTGACTGATTGGTAGACATCAATAACCCCTGGAGTCAACACTCTGCTAGGTGAACTTGTGGGATACTAAGGGATTCTAAGGAATAAGGCCCTTGCCTTATTGCACGCCCCTTAGAATCATCATGAGTGACTGTCACAGTCTTCCCTCACGACATCGCAGTTCCTCTCGAACTAGGTAATTGTTAACCTACAGTTCGAGCCACGACGGGAGTGCTAGTAGGCTGTGGTTGGGCTGCTGTCCACACCTCTCCCTCAACATCTCTGGTAGTCGTGTGTGACCCCTTTTCTCCATATGTGATTCTAGTCGGCAAGCTATCGTCAGCCTGCATCATAAAAAAATCATCATGTCAGAACATATCCACATCATATCATCTAATCAGATGTACTAATATCACAGTAAAAAAATAAAACCTGACTGGCACACTCCCTGACTCGATCCAGAGTCCAAGGGGTTCCATCGATGCCTCTGCATCCTCAAGGTCCAAAACCCTGCACACTCAGTAAAACCGAGTCAATAGCACCTGTCTATGTCAATGTAGTAAAACAACATGTCATCAACCCATAACGCATCGTAATCAAAGTCAAATGTTTTAATAGCATATAAATCCAGATCACTTGCGAGCAAGTGTCCTCAAATAATAAGTTTTCTCAGTGCTCCAGAGCGGGATGTTACAGACATGATGACATCATTTTGTAGGTAAATTCCAAGAACTTCAAGGGTTCATAAATTTGTCTCTGGAGCTCAAAATCAAGCACAATGATAGTAATTAGAAATATCTTGAAGATAATATTTTTCTTATGAGATCATAATCAATGATTGAGTTAAATTTAAAAAACATAAGTTATCAGGAAATCAAAAGAATTTTCATACGTCCCACTAGCTTATTGAATTTTAGGGGGTCAGGTGTGTTACAGAGTGGTATAAAAGTTGTGGTTCAAATGATATCCCTAAACAGGACAAGGGTATACCATATATATGATATTATTTAATCTTGGTTCAAGTATTGAGCCTATAAGGGCTAGAGAAAAGCATATAAGTAGAGATTTTGGAACAAAGAGTATTAAAGTGCCTAGGTGTTAACGAAAGTAATGCAGTGCACCCTTTAGAAACCTTGGCATAGTTGAGGGATTAAGAAACTTTGATTTCTGAGCTAGGTCACTTGTCTGATAGATTGAACACCTAAAAGGATAAGAACCCAAATGATTGACAATTATTACCATTTTTCATTATATATAGTTATCAATGCATGGATTTAAGGTATTATCCTTGTCAATAGGATCGTCCCCTTGAAAGTTGAAATAATTTTCATCTATGATGTTGTAAATGATTGTTTCAAGGAAA
>JASDQU010588642.1:47412-63181 GCA_032191745.1 Picea mariana
AAGAGCCCATCAGGTGGTTGTTGGGATGGCAGAGGCAGGACATCGTTGTGATGAGCCCTTGCATGAAAAAGAAGAAGGACGTCCTCACCCAGGATGCTTTGGCAGAGATCGACCTAGGGGGGATCACCCCTTGCAGATGAGATGATGGCTTTGATGGACAGGACACCACCCAGGGTAGGCTAGACGTTTTCTGGAGGATGTGGCAGTGTGCTTGGACCATTTGGCACATGTGGCAGCTTGCAGGAGCCCTAGAGGGGCCAACATTTTGCCTATTGAATGATGATCTTGCCCAAAAAGGGCCAACGTCTCCCCCAGAGGGGCCTGACGTCTCCCTTTTAGCTCATAAATTTGACATTTTAGCATTTAATGTGACAAATAATGTAATATTGTTAAGTCAGCCTTGTCGGATGTTTTAATGATCTATTTTTGTAATTAAAGGTCATTTGGATGATATAAAGAGAGGACGTTGCCTCTCATTTTAGACATAACACAACTTTCTCTCTTGTGACAGATCTTTTTTAGTCTTTTGTCTTGGATTATTGGCTCTTGGAGTTGAGGCGCTACACTTGGGAGGATTATCTTTGGCATGTGTATGGTGTTTTTATCATTGGAAGGTGTTACAACTAGGGTTTGATTGGCTCTTCATTGATTTGTAAGTATATTTTGCATGCAAAAATTCTTGATTGAATGGTTGTAGGTTGAATATCTTAATTTTATGGTTACATTGTTACTATTTTGCTTAATCATTGAAACCCTAGGGAGCAAGCACACAAGTAGGTCCTTGGTTCATGTCCCCATGATAAAAATTTGTTTAGCCATTTGATTAAGAAGGATATAGCCTAGCCATTGCTACACTAATTCTTCTTTTTTCTAAGTTAGATTTGAAATATAAGTTGAAGAAGGAAGACGTCCTAGGCCTAATTGACTTTACACCTAGGGTTTTGACCTTTAGGGTTTGAAGAGCCTTGGCTCTACAACACTTTTCAGCCCTAGATTTATATTTTAAAGCTAGTCATTTTGCCAAAGAGTTTTAAGGAAAGAGGGAGGAGCATGAGGCCTAGCTTAAGCTACACCAGAATGAGCCTCCTCCCATTAGGGTTTTGACTTCATGGCCCTGCCATTGCAGCACCATTAAGCCTAACTCTCCCGTCCTTATATTTAGATCCTTCCAAGCCTATAGCCTTACTCCTTGACTCCATTTACCCTAAGGCACTAGTCTAAACATTAAACGTTGAGATTCTTGTGTTAAAACAACCTTCACAAAACTCTTTAATTGAAACCCTAACTAACCCTAGCGACTTTACTAACCCTATCTCTCTGATGATGTCTTGCCTCATTTGAACTTTAGACTAGTATAAAAGTTGCGGATAGGTCATCCTTTGATAGACATTGAAGTGTTGAGCAATTTCATTGGCCTAATTAGCAAAACGTCCACTTCATTGTCTAGCTAAACTAACCTAAAATAGGGCTGACGTCACCCCTAGTAGTATAGTGACGCAACAACATTATATATGTGAGCATATTTATGATATTTGATGCATTGTGATAACTAAAGGATTGATATTGAACATTGAATGCTTTATCATTTTGTATTTATTGAAGAAGTAATATTTAAAGCCATAGCTTTTATTGCAGTCATTGACTTCGTCAATAATTACATTTATTTATGCTCATGTGTATTTTATATTGATAGTCATTGGCAATTGAAGTACTAACCACTGCTTGCACATTTTAGTTTTATCATTGCCTTGTCTCGCAAACAGGTGCCCTTTTAGGTGGAATACCTTCTCTTTGACTATCTCTCGATAGTAATATGTGAAGGGAAAGCTTATTTTAACCTTTGAGCCTTGAACCCTTGATCCTTTTCCTTCAATACCCCAGATTAGTAGGGACGTCTCCCTTGGGATTAGCCACCCTGAATAGAAAGAGCTCCCCATCGAGGTGACAGTGGGTGGGGAAGCTCCTGTTACGCCAGTTTGACTTTTCCTTTCAAGCTACTTGACCTACCCTACAAACTGATCGATAACAGTATGCTCAAGATTCATAAATGAAAATAATAGTCAACTATATTTTCATATTTTGTTGATAAATCTGCTTGGTACCTTGAGTTCCTGAGCTTATATATTGAGATCCAGAATTATGAATTGAGCTAAAAAAGACTCTTTGGAAAGACAGAATGATGCATTTTGCGTCTAAATTGATTTCCATGGCTGAGAAATTGAATATATTTCCCAAAAAAGTAAAATACATGTCTCTCTTTAAAAAGGAATCCAATTAAATTCTCAAAATAAAAGTTAATTTAAAAACTTTTATTAAAGACAAAAAGTTGCCCACTTCTAGACACAAATATAAATGATACAAATTCATTAATGAGACTTAAATGAGACATTAATTAAAGTGATTGATCCAAGAAGAAAAGTGTATGGAAAATTCAAGAAGAGAAAAACCCTAACTACCTCAAGGAGTTAGAATAACATATTTTAAAAAGAAAGAGAAAGATCCATCAAAGGGTTAGAAGAGGGTAATTAGAAGATCATAATAGAAGGATCAAGACATGAATATGTAGCCAAGTTTTTTATCAAAAAATAGAGATATCTATCTTCTCCATTGTTCTTCTTCTTCTACACCGCTTTCTCAATGAGTTTTGGTTATATTTATGAAATTAACAGAAGATTGAGTTCTTGAGTGTCCTTGTATTCTTAAAAGACTTATTCTCTATAATATTATGGAATATCTACAACTATATATGTGACTATATGATGTAAGATAGGATTCTCTATTAGATTAATTGAGATTTAGTCTTGTGTTTGACAAGATTCATTTATGAAAACTTAGTCAATTGGTTTGTTGAGATGTTTTGTATTATCGAATACCTTTTGTGAATAAAACTCCAACTATAACTGTTTCCTAAAAATTAGGAAAATAAAATAAAAAATAAACGAAATAGGAAATAATTAAATTAATTACATCAACCTACGTAAAATAAAAATAATAAATTTACCCCCAAATCTACGTGAAATTGAATTTAAAAAAATGATAAAATATTCCCCGGCCCACTTGAAAATCGAAAATTAATAAAAATCCCTAAAAATACAAATATTCCCCCAAATCATGAATATAATCAAAGTATAAATCAATACATTAAAATGTGTGTTAAATACCTTCTCAGAGTCATGGTGGTCAAAGTGGTAAATTATGTGAAATGACCCACTCCGATGGACTATCACCCCGATAGGCTATCAGAATGATTCCACTCTGATGGGATATTAGAATGAGTCCACTATGATGGGTTAAAGGCTTCACGATAGTATTAAAAATTAAAATAATCCCCCCTCCCAATGAGTGGACTTTTCCCCAAAATGATATTCCAATAATGATAATTTTGACGGGTTAATGTTTTCCAAAAAATATATTAAAATAATGCACATAGAAAAATTCTCTAAAAAATATTAAAATAATGCATGTCCCAATGGTTTCACCTTTTCCAAAAAAAATTTTAAAATAATTTATATTCTGATGGGTGCATATTCTCCAAAAATATATTAAATCAATGTCAATTTCGTTCTCATCGGAGTCCGGTGGTCAGAGGTTAAGTTTAAGGAGTATAGCTCACTCCAATGATACGAGTCTGATGGTCAGTAGGTGAAATTGAAGAGTGAAGTTTGGAGTCCGATGGGATCATTCTGATGGTTTAACAACATTAAAATAATGCTAAGGCTAGATCCCGATGAGCTAGGGTTTGAAAGATTAATAAAATATTCATGTGTTTCTAAAGGTGTTCGGAAGGATGGGATAAGGGATTCCATGAAGATAGGAGGTGTGTCTTAGATCGTAATTTTCAATGGAATTTACCATTGAGTTTATGTGAGTGCCAATGGGGAGAAACTTGGGGAGAGGTCTCATGGAATATTAGGTTGAATTTTAATGAGTGGGAAAAAATCAAAACACTAATTAAAAAAAAAAAAAAAACTAAATGAAATTAAAATAAAAACTAAATTAAATGAGAAAATTAAAGTTAATATGTACAACCTAGGACTTAGGGGGTAAAAGGGAAAACAAAATTAAAATGAAAATTAAAACGAAAAATAAAATAAAATAAATGAATACACACACAAATATAAATGAAAATTTAAATTATCTTGTTTTACGAAGACATGAGAGGAATAAGGATGTACATTAAGTTTTATGCAAACCACCACTTGTATCAATTAGTTTATTCATGTAAAAAAAATAGTTTATCCATGTAAAAATGTATTTGACCCATGTAAAAAAACATTTTAAAAGTGAGATTTATTTTACCCTTTGTAAAAATAAATATCTAATGCAAATTTAGATAAAACCAGGGGGGGGAAATGGGAAATTACCATGTGAAATCAACAAAGTGGTTTTGCATAACTAAGGGAAAAATTGAAATCAATAAATAAAAATAACATATAAAAAATGAAAAGAAATGAATAAAATTAAAAATTAAAATGTACAACATAGAAAAAAAAAAAACACAAATTAGGAAAATAAAGAAATATTACACGCAAGTCAGGGTTCTATGCCTGTCATGGTTCCACCAGGCAGGGTTCCACATCTAAGGGCCCAAAAATAGGAGAAAGGTAAATTAGGTATGTTTTGAGTACTGGGTGTTAATGTGGGTAGCTAGGTCATATGATGATCAAGAACACTCAGATTTGGATGTGACGAATGGAAAGAAACCAAGGGGAAGAAGATGACATGTCATGAGACAAATCAATGCCACAAGTAGCGATGAATGCTAAAAGGATATTGACACCAATCAGATGTAGGACACATGTCAATCCAGTGAATATGAATATCCTAGAGGGAAGACCTGCTAAGATCACAAAGAGAGGGAGTATGACCATATCAAGGAATGATTTCTTTCATCAGACCACAATACATGATGTTGATTGAGAAAAATAGTGAGTAACCATTGCTCGATTATAAGACAAGGTCCTACAACCAAGAAGTTGAATGGAATTTTGATGTAGTTTTTGGCGAGATATAGAATGCCAAAAGAGGAACTTGGTAGATATCAATATGAAGAGGCTCGAGGATAGGGTTGCAAGAAAGGTGGATTTGATAGCCTTGGTAGATTCAGACCTTGAGGAAACTGTAAGCCAAGGTTAATTGTTTGATGATAAGGAGAATTTTGGTAAGGATCAAGGGTAGGGTTTTGGATAAGAATCAAGGGATTCCCCCACATACATCTTAAGGATGGATAAGTCACATAAATGAAGGGGTCCTACTAAGTTGCTCCTGCAAAACATAAAAATGAGATCAACTATGTGATCAAAAGGATCATTTCCAATACACCATAAATATTATATTCCATAACTTCAAGCAAACTTATAAAAAATAATCATGGGTGGCTATTAATAAGCATATTGAAAACTGTATGTGCCGAGTCATAAACCCAAAGGAAATATTAGTGATCTTGAAATTGAAGTTAAATGTTCGGAAAAGAAGAGTGTTATCAACATGTGAAATCACAAATATGAAGACAACAAGTACAACATGCAAGCGAGAATATGTAGAATTTAAGTGATTCATTCAAAAAATCCTCCAAGAACAAACTCATGCAAGACAATCTTCAATCTTCAATCAAACCCCCAAATCCCTCAAGGTAGAAAATTAATTAGAATTAGGTTCAAATAGTAGAGGATTATGAATTATAATTCAAATTTTAGTAAGGGGACCCTTTCCTTTCACTTGTAAAAGAAAAAGTAAAAGGGGGTAGTTGTGGCCTCAACAAATGGTGGCACACTAGAAGAACTAGTTATCCTTGTCGGTAGAAGTCTAGGGAATTTACTTCATATATGAATTTTAAAGCTAAGCTCATCAAACTATAGAAAATTTTCCAATAATCATGGGTACCAAAATGATTCCAAGTTTCTAAAACATATAACCTAATATTTATAGTACTTGTAATCTAACACACCTTTTTCAAGAAACCAATTAGTGAGGTAAATTCCTTGATTGATTGCATGCTTCTGATTAGATTTTCTTTAACCATGGGATTTTTCCTTTTATAACAATAAAATATCTACATAAGTGTGTTCCTCATTTTTGTTTTCCTGGCATTGCTTCACTACCAACAAAAATTCATAGCCTCGATGAAGTTTCCTCGGTACCTGTTGATAAAACATTTAGTCACTTTCATTTCTCGCTCTTGGAATCTTTTAAAAAACTTGATATCATAAGAATAAAATTTTGAATGATTATAAGTTCATGGCGTATCCTTCACTATCATGTTTGTCACTCATTTCACGAATTCAAAATCCAAGTTAGTATGCTCAAGATATCCAGGTTTTCATCTAATTGCCCAAAGAACACTTCTTCTATGTGCAACAAAGATAATATGTCTTGGAATCATGCTCAATTCTCAGTACTTATTCATATTTGAGCCTCATATTTGCATACTTAGCACTCATGCTAAGTTGTGTTCTTGGTTCTTTCATTCTTTTCTTTTCCATACTTAGAATTTTTCTTGAAAATTCTTGTAATTTTCTCATCTCCATTCTATACTCATATCCCCTCCTATTCTATATACTTAGAAATTTTATTGAAATTATTTACACTACTCACCACTTCCCATATTCCTTTCAATAGTTAGAATCCTTTTATTGTGGGTTCCCAAGCCCCTTATCTCTCCTCCCTCACCTCCCATACCTCCATCCGCTTCTTCTTACTTAGCCATTTTATTAATTTTTCCCTCCTCCTTATCCCTCCATCTCTCCTTACTCCCTCTTATCTTCACCATACTTCGATTTTTTAGGGTGTTTATCCCTTCCCCATACAACGTAGGATTTCATTTCACCACATGATAATGCATTTATCCATGGAATACTCATTTCTCTGCGACTTCATGGAGGCCCGCGACCATCCTTATTTCTTCCCCCTCACCCCCCTTTTCTCCACCCGCTCTCCATCACTCTCTTATCATACTCCCATTCCTCTAACTTAACCATTTTAATAATTTTTATACCTCCAATCATTTGATGACACATGAAAACCAGTGAGATCATGACATGTGGAAGTTTTATCAACTAGTGAGATCATGACATGTGGTAGTTTTATCAACCAATGAAACCATGACACATGGAAAGCAATGAATTCACACCATGTGGAAACCTGTGGAATGATGACATATGACAACAAATGGAATCATGACACATGGATTATGACTCACCAATTGTTATAGAATTTTTTTCCACACTATGCATCATTCTTTGGTGGTCTTCCCTTTCCCTCTGTAGACTCAATTCCACCATTTTTCTCAATTCAAAGTAAAAAAATTAATTTTGGTTCATATATGTGGGATACTATTAGACAACCTGCGTATATGCAAGTTGCTCCATTAAATCCTGCATACATCGGGTTTTGTGTTCAAAATTAAAAATATTTTGGGTTTTCCATGCCAAGTCATGGGATCCATACCCTTTGGCCTTTCATATGATGGAAATGCTTCGATTAGACTCTTCATTTACCTTTGAAGTCTATAAATTGAGCCATGTACAAGCCTTGAGAAGAGAGAAAAAGTTGAGAGAAAATAAACTATGGAGAAATTTTGCCTCATATTGAGTCTGCATCCCTCTGTTCTTTAAGTCTAAACTTATTTTATGTTCAGCCTCCATGCTCTTCCTATTTCATGAAGGAGGAACCCAATTACTCCTAAAAATTATGATCTTGCCTTATGTATGATTGAAGTGGTGAATTCTTAGGTGGAGGGACTTAGTTTCTCAGTTTCGTTAGGTGTCGTTAAATAAAATTTTCACCTATGTACTTTGGTTGATTATATTAATAGAAATACTCTTTTCTCATCCAATTATATGTTACAGTATTTGTTTTATTTTCCATGGGTAAATTTGTTGTACATGTTAATGGACTATGCTATTTTACATGCTAACATTTCGTATATTATTCATATTCTTGTATATATTGGATGTTGAGGACAAATTGTAGGTATCAAGCATCAGATCGTGAGCTCAATGATGGTCTCCTACGAACGTATGGAAGAGGTAGGATTTTAGCCTTTCTTTTGTTGGAATTTCCATTTATCTAGCATACTTGAGATTAGAGTTGATTTCTAGGCATCGTTTTGTTTGTTGTGGTATTACCCCAAACCATAGAGAGTCATTCCTTGTAACAGAATTGGAAACTCCATTAGGGAATTTCTCCCTTTTAGGGCTAGTTGGTGATTTTCCTCTTTGATTACTCTATGTTTTCTTGAGTTTCTATGTCGCATGTTTCTTAATAGCCTCTACATTGATTTACATCTGAGTTGCTTGGCCTGGTCCTTATCTAGTCAATGTCTTTCTTGGAATACGCAGGTTTTCCCTTAACAATTGCGTACATATGCATTCTATCTATGTTTAGGGTGCGTACATATGATTTTGTTCCCTAAAAAGTGGTATACACCTTTTTATAATCTTTTTTTTCTCAATGTGTTGTTTACTGGGTGAGTTTTGAGTGTTTTTTAGTCTTCTTGGGTCTCTTTCTTATCTGTTGAGTGTTTGCATACTTATATGAAGCTATATTATTGTTAAATTTTTGGGAAAACTAGTTTCTTGTATTTTTTCTCATCTTTAGTCCTTGCATCTTGGAGTGAGTAGTAGCTTCTTGGTGTACTTATTGGCTTGTCTTCATATGATGGCAGTAGGGTCTATCCGAGAGGTTGTTTATTCCATCATTGCATTTTCATTCCCTTATATTGAAAATACAAAAAAAAAAGAAAAAATTGAATTTCACTTGAAGCATTTGCACTTTTGTTTAGATTGCATTATCCTTGGAATCTTAGGAAAGAGTGAATTGTCATTAAAATTCAAGAGATTTGATCTCATGAACGACATTTATAAGCATACCATTTCTATTGAAAAACATGACTAGTACTTAGCATTGTTTTTTACATGTGATTCTTTCATATTCTGATTCGTCATCACCATTAGTTTCATGACCGCACCTCTTTAGTAAGAGGAAGCCACCAAAATCAATGCTCAATAACTAAAATTGATTAGAAACAATTTTATTTTTCAGAGTACACAAACAAGTTTAGGATTTAGGGCCTTGGAATAGAATTTTGTGAGTAAAATTCTCCAAGTCTACAAAATTCAACATATGTGTCCTTCCAGGGAGTGGTGAAACAAATTGTATAATTGGTGTCCTTGGGAGGCTCCACTAACACCGAAGTTAAGCACAGGGTCACACAAATTTGTTTGTAGAGATATCCCTCTAATACCTTCATAGCATTATAGATATTTTTGGGGTTCTATTTGTATCTAGGGGTTTCACTAGTGCCTTTACCTTTATGAGAGGTGATGCTTTTGAGGATTTTGGATCTTATAACCTACCCATATGGTGGACTAGACTTGTAAATGCTCACTTGAGCATTAGCTATACCATGGTGAAATTAGTTTCTTGACCTAGGTACCCACATAGGTTTCTTGCAGGGGTTATTTTGCAGGTACCCTAAGTCAGATAGAGATAAGAAAAAAACAAAAAATTACGCAGGATTTTCTCTCCAGAGGGACCTGACCGATTGCATTGTGAATCCCATGACAGTCCTTATAACTGATTCTGTTACCTCCAATCTATTTTTTGGGAGTCCCATCCCCTCCTAGGAGAGGAATACCTTCTTTAGTGTGGGAGGTCCCTTTCATTCATCCTATCTTGTTTGCATGCATTGGCCCTAACGTTATTTAGGAGCATTCTCTTTGTACATTAGTTGGCCTTAGGATTTGGTATTACGTCATGAGTTTTGAGTCATCGTGGAGTGAGAATAGCATCCTCACTTGTCTCCTTAGCTCTTGAATCAATTACCACAATTTGGTTTGATATAGAAACCTACTCCCAAAATGTGTAGAGTTAATAGAAGCGGCATGTACATCTCCATCGCTCAGGCTCACAACCATCCCATCATGAGCACTAATTCAGATATGAGTGGATCAGGAAGCCATTCAACTCCTACCTTTGCTATGATTAGTGGAGTCCTTGTGATTCCCTCGTCATCGGTTACCTAGATTCCTACAACTCTCTCAGCAAGCACTACCTTGTCCATGACCTCACCTCAATCCATGGGGATGAATCCTTATGTATTTTCATGCACTATGACTCTGCCATCATCAATATCTACTCCAATTGGCACATTTTCGATGGGGATGCATGGTTATAATGACCAGTTAATTCCTTTGGTCTCTAATCCTTTTTCTTTTGGTATGTCGAATATGACTCTACACATGTCAGCCTTTATTATTGAATCTAAAGTTAATACTAGTTTTGGGTCAGGGGGCATGTCACCTCCTTATAATCCTTTCACGTTCGGTTGGGGTCACATCCCTCAGTATTTTCCTACGGTAGGGGGTTGGAATCCTCCTTCCTCCACACCCAATCCTAGTTATAGTTTTGAAGGATGGAATGGACAAATGGGCAATGCTTCTACTTCATGTATCATGTTTTTCTATCTTTTGTCCATAATTACTGTTCCCATGAATTATTTTATTATGGAAAACCCTCCTCCAACCTATGGTATTACATCAAAGGGGAATGAATTTTATAATATAGGAAATCCCCCGCATGAAGTTCCTTCATCGGGGGGGAATGTATATCCTCACATGGGGAATCTGTATAATATCAAGTAGGAGGAGGATATACTCCCACTGGGTAGGGACATGGTGTCTACCAGAACCCTCCTCGGACCGTAGTATCTCCAAATAAGTATTTCCTGGGAGAATGGTTTCATATGTCACAACCAATGATCCCTTTTCTGGCCACGATGAATTTTATAGTTCTGTCAAAATTAATGAATCACCCCATGTGTCATGATCTGGCATGACCCCCTATTTACACCAAGATTCCCCCATACATTCCAAAATTTGAGGGTAAGAGTGGTGAGGATCTAAGATATTACATCACTACTTTTCACCTATAGTGCTCATCTAAATCTCTTAATGATGATTTTTTTTGTTTGAGACAGTTTCAATGCACCCTTATGGGGGTTGCTGGGAAATGGTACATCAAGTTACTAGGGGGCACATACCGAATTTTCAATGAGTGGTCTTGGTTTTTATCAGCCACTTTCAACTTTCGATTCGTTATGACGTCGTTATAGATATTTTATCGAGTTTTTTTTAGGACAAAGCCACCTACATATCGGATCACATTCAAGAGTAGCATAGAAGAAAGAGGTTGATTAACGTTACCATTCCAGCAGAGTTTTGTTTGGAGTGGTTCCTCAATTACCTATTTTCGTATATTTTGAAGGATGTTTCTACATCCATAGTAATGACTGAGGAAGAGAACATTTTTAAATCCCAACAATTAGATATTATATACGCTCAATCTAGGATGCTCTATGAGATTATTCTTGATGCACCATGGTCAAATTATGATCCAAGAAAAAAGTTTGGGCCCCATGCTGATGGAATTATAGGATCGAAAAATGCCAATTCCATAGACCATGTGACAAATCAGATGCAAAATATGTCTTTCAACTAGTCTGCAGTTGGAAAAACTACGACTTCTTCCTTTACCACCCAATCATTAGATTTAAATTTCGTACAATCTATGAACCCAAAGGATAATAAAAAAACTAGAGGGAATAAGAGGAAAGGTCGGAATAATAACCATAAGGGTGGGAATAACAAAAATAATAAGAGAAAGGACTACAAGAATAACGCCAAACCTGGTAACAATGCTGGTGAGGGAAAGCAAGAAAAGTGGAAGGTGAAATTTCCTTGTAAGTTATGTAAAGAGGATCACCTTACCCATTTATTCCCTAAAATAGAGGAATCCTCAACGATTATAGTGCAACATCTCGTTGTGTTAACTAATCTATTTTCCGCATAATCAAAATATGGTCTCACGAACCTCAAACACCAAAAATATGTTAGGTGGAGGTCAAATTTCCCTATCACATGATGGTGACCATCAATGCGTCAATATGATATGATCTCAAGTGATTGTAGCCACTAGGACTCATGATTATGGTCCTCAACAACCTACTTTGGGTACAAATTCTCCCCCTCCAGAAACACCTTTGTAAATCGATAAGTCTGACCATGTTCCTTTCATTCTAAAAGGAGTTCTTTAGATATCTTCTCATAATCACAATGCGAGAGCCACCCATAATTAATCAATTATTGAATATTTGGGCCAAATTCTGTGTTCCATGCTGGCTTTGGAGGTACTCCAGACATGCTTAACATAGAGGAATGACTTTCTATCTCTATTGGGATCTCTTGACTCAAGACACTCAAAATTCATCAAGTTCGATGTTGCATATGTCCACCATCACTTACCTTACAATGTGGATTTTCAAATTCATGTGGAATTTATGAATATAACTGTTAATCATACTGTCTTGGATGAAGGTGCTTCGACATCTATGATGTCTCTATATTGTTATAAATACATTGGCTCTCCCTAGATTTCTTAGTCCATGACTATGTTGAATGCATTTGATGGGTGTTTGTTCAAACCCCATGGTATCCTCCCTTATTTTCAAGTCCAGTTAGGTGGTAAAATCATGGCGATCGAGTTCGAGGTGGTTGATGCACCCCTTGACTACAATATTTCACAGGGATGTAATTGGATTTATGCTATGTTAGTTGTCGTGTCGTCGGTGTTTCATGTTTTATGATTTCCTCATGAAGGTAAGATTGTGGCGATAGAACAATTATATTTCTCATGCTCCATTTCTTCTGCATCATTGGGACCATCATTCCCCACTATAGAGAATTCTCAGAAGGAAAATAGTCAGAATGTATCCTTCTTTGATGGGAATCTTTAATTTCTCCACGCCAATCTCGTATATTAATGTTGTTTTCAGTGAATCCTCATCGTCATTGAGGTTTGTCTCGTTCTAAAATTCATATTTTGATGACCCATGGTCTCTACCTTCTCTGAATATGTCGTATGAAGGTCAATCACACATTAGAATGGAATTTTTTTTATCTGTAGTCGATATTTCATATCAGGCTATCGAGGAATCCATTGTAGACCCAGATCCTCCCTCTTCACAGATGAAATATATGGATCATATTCTAGAGCCCATGTGGGATGTAGACTCGTCTAGTTCACATGATTTCCACAAAGGTACTTTTCCTTCAGACGAAGCAATCTTAGAGGCCATGACTAGTCCTGATAGGCCTTGGGAGGACCTTCAACATAGATCTTATTTTCTCCCTGAGATTGATAGGATCGAATAATATGAGTCTAGGTCCACCATGAGTGAGATTGTTGGTCACCTCATGGTCCTATTAGATACGCATGACATACATGTTGAAGGGAACATGGAGAATATCTCTCCTACCATTGCAATCGACATCTCTTGAACTCTTGGAAAGGTTTAGAACATTTATATCGGTGCAAATTGTTTGCTTAAAGAAATTATAACTTATACTGATATGTTTAAGGAATGGGTATCTAACCTCATTCATGTGGATAAGAAGTAAGGAACCATGAGTGTGTGTATGGATTTCAGAGAACTAAATGAATCTTGTCCTAAAGAAAATTTCCCTACACCATTTATCGATCATATTATTGATGAGTGTGCCCTGAGTGAAATATTTTATTTTATGGACAGATTTTTAGGCTACAATCAGATCCAAATTAAACCCGAAGATCAACATAAGATGAATTTTATTTGTTCTTGGGGTACATTTGCATATTATAAAATGCCTTTCAACCTTAAAAATGTCGGAGTGAATTCTCAGCAGGCTATGACCTTTGCTTTCCATGACCTCAAACATGTAGTCAAGGCTTATTTGGATGACCTCATTGCTCACTCTCACAAGAGAGTGGATCATCCAACTCAACTTTGGCTTGTGTTTGAAATATGTTATTACCGTATTCAATTAAACCCTCATAAATGCATCTTTTTCATTAGGTTAGGGCGCCTATTGGGATTTATAATTTCTACACAAGGGATCATGGTAGACCCCATGAAGGTAGAGAAAATACTTTGATTGCCTCCTCCACATAGTAATGAACATCTTTAGGGTTTATAGGGGAAAGATAACTTCCTATGTCGCTTTATAGCCAACTAAGAAAATATCACTAAGGGTTTTATGCGTCTCTTGAAAAGGGATACTCTGTTCATATGGGATGAGTGAGCCTAGGATTCCTTCGATGCCCTTAAGAAAGCCCTAGTGTTGGCACCTTTCCTTAGTCGTCTAGACTATTGTAGAGATTTATTGCTTTATATAGAAGCATCCGAAGGGACAGTTGGTATGGTTCTCATTCAGGAAGATGGAGAGATCCATGAGAACATTATGTATTATCTTAGTCAAAATCTAATCAGTCTTGAACTTAAGTACTCTCATGTGCAGAAGGTATCCTTAGAATCTGTGCATGTAGTTCAAAGATTGTGCCATTATATATTACATTGCAAGGCTACCGTGGTCACTAATGTCAATCTATTTCAATACGTCCTGACAAGGTGTATCATAGGGGGGGAATACAATAAATGGATTGTGATTTTGCAGGATTTTGATCTAGATTTTGTCTCCATGAAATATAAGAAATCACTAGTCTTTGCGAAATTAATGTCATATTTCCCTAGGAAAGATGATGATACTGTTTATGATGACTCATTTGATGATGAGAACATTTTCCTTATCTCGTCTTTGGACCCCTAGTATGGATATATTCTAATATATATTCAAACTCTAAATATTTCCCAACACATTTCAAGAGATGACCGATGATGTATACACCATCAAGCCAAAAACTACCTCATTATTGGCGACACTTTGTATCATCGAGGGATAGGATGTGTTTTTTATTGTTGTTTTCCTCATGAAGAAGCTAAATCCATACTCAATGAATGTCATAGTGGAGAGTGTGGTGGTCACTTATCTGGGCTTGCGATAACCCAAAAAATATTGCGGGCTAGTTATTTTTGGTTGTCAATTTTTAAAGATTGTGTAGAAGCGGTCAAGAAGTGTCACCCTTTCCAAGTGTTTGCTTGTAATACGTGATCACACCCTACCCCTTTTCACCCAATCATTACCATCGGCCCCTTCACTAAGTGGGGGGTGGATTTCCTGAATTAAAACCCATCCTCAGTTGGGGAGCACCATCACATTATTGTGGCCGTGGATTATTTTACCAAGTGGGATGAGGCCATGCCTACAGTTAAATATGATGGTGAGACTACAGCACACTTCATATTCAATCATATTATAGCTTAGTTTGAAATTCTGAAGGATATTATCACTGACCATGGAAGTCACTTTCATAACATGATAATGACAGAGTTGGCATCAAAACTAGGGTTCAATCAAGATCATTCATCGTCCTATTATCCCCAGGAAAATGTCCAAGTAGAGGCCATGAATAAATCTCTCAAGACCATTTTAAAAAAAAATGTCAGGTAGAGTAAATATAACTGGCACGTGATGTTGTATCATGTTCTATGGGCATACTGAACTGCAACAAATACTTCCACTAGTTTCTCATTGTTCCATCTAGTTCACAAAGTGGATTCAGTCCTTCCCATTGAATGCAAGATCCCTTCTCTTAAGTTAGAAATTGAGCTCCTACCTAACACGGCTGATCTCAAAGAACACCTTGTACACTTGGATCAACTCAATGAGAAACATCGATATGCCACCCTAGTCATCGAGGTGAACAAGTATCATGTTAAGGTTCAATATGATAAATTTGTCCGTCCCTGGTGTTGATGTTTGAACAACATCGGGAAGACATTATTCCATATATATATATATATATATAATGTCATATAATATATGACATGATATTT
>JASDQU010588642.1:64460-78249 GCA_032191745.1 Picea mariana
ATATATATATATATATATATATATATATATATTATAATATAATATATGACATGATATTTATAATACAAAGTATAAATATATATAATAAATATATAGTTATTTATTATTCAAGGGACACATCCTTTCATGGAGAGTCACCATATGTTCTATATATATGGAACACTCATCATTGTAATAATATATTCACATACAATATAATCTCTTATGAAAAATCAACACTTGGCAGTACGTTGAGGGTGACTTGGTCCTTCTTTATGACCAAACTAAAGAACCAACTAGAGAAGGGAAATTCAATCCTATTTGGCACGATCCTTGTGTAGTGAAGCATTTCCTAGAAAAATGAGCCTATGAGTTAGAGGATTATGAAGGGAACATGCTGAAGGAGCCCAAAAATGGGCTCTACCTCAAGAAGTATTATGCTTGATCCCTCTAGCTCGAGCATGATCTTTGTATACTATTTTACTTTAGTGTATATAGTTTTCTTTTGTGTCAAAAACTTTCTTATTGAGTTTCCCATTAGTTGGAAGATGTCAATGGAATCATTCGTGTTCTTAGGATTCACGGACGGTTCTAGTAATCATACTCAGAACATAGCTTATGATGATTGGGTTATCTATTCACCCAACAAACAACTAGTGTCTTCAGGAGGCATTTGTCTAGAGCCATCGATGAACAATGTGGATGAGTATAAAATCGTTATTAAGATATTACATGACGTAATTTCACATGGTGTGTCAATTGAACGATAGGTATTAGGTTATGGATCCTACACTACTCCGACGATTCCTTAAGATATGACTTTTGGAATGATATTTTCATTTCATTACTTATAATCATGTCCCTAGAAGTTCTAATCAAGTATCCAATGAACATGCTAATTGTGTTTTAGATTGGAATTTATTACAGAACTAAGCAAAGGAAACACAAATTCATACATTCATCCATTGTAAGACATATAAGTAAAGCTGAAGACAAAAAATTCTCGTATTTCATTCATCAAGTTCAAAAAATATGGTATCATAGTTCAAAATTAGGCTTGTATCCTTCAAAACATATATACGGCTAGTACATCAAATGACCATGGTGTCTAAACCTGCGGTCCTGGTGCATGCCATGATAACACACTATAGCATTAGAGAGATGTCAAAAGAGTCTCACCCATGAATGGGGTACACCTACAACCTGCCTCTTCATAGCCTCATGTAGATCCTCGACCTGCACCATAGGAATCATGTGCATCAGACGTGACAGGTTACCCTGCATGTTCTAAAGAACTCGCTCTACATCCTCACAATCCATCTCCTCCCCTCGACCCTTGCATCGATGCTGTGGGTATCCATCCAGTTGTCGTGGGCCTACATCTGAATAAGAAAGATAAATATTAGTATATGATGCCATGCCAAAAATATTTGCATTTTTTTTTGCATTTATCAAATTAAAAAACACAAAAAAATTAAAATTCTTACCAATCTCCCCAAGGGAGGATCCTAGTGGTAATGTCATGTCTCTATCCCATCGGTAGTCGATCCCCTCATAGGATATTCATCGATGGAAATGATCTGTCGTTTCCACCAGTGAAAGAACTTATCATTGTAGGGGGTTAGCACCCTACCACCTCCCAACCTCCCCGTCACCTCGGTCTACCAGGTCATGGCTAGATCATGTAGACCATGTGGAAGAAATTCCACTATGGGACTAAGGGATGGAACCCTCTCAATGAAAAAACTACAAAAAGTGGAGGTGAACCCAAAGTTTGTCATCCTCCCAAGTTTGTAGTGAGTAAGTTGGCTCTTCATGTTGGCCAACAACGAGGTGATCCAATCCTAAATTGTGTGTCTCAAACACTCCACACCATAAAATGTAAGCTACCTTGATGCATGATGTAGCAAGGATGATCCTGATATTTGTGTGAGCACTGGGATGATAATATTCAAGATCAGGTTCTCAATTTTCTCAATAGGGAGTTAGCTCTCCACTTTCTTTGTATCTGTGACATAGTAGGTGGAGATGTACTCTTCTATAGTCCTCCCACCTCTAGCCCCTAGGGCCTTGAAATTTAGCATCTCACCCCGATGAGACAAACCTGTAATGAAATAAATATCTTCCACCTCAATTATAAATGGTTTCCCATCAATATTGATTGTCTTCATATCTAGATCCCAGTAGTTTATCAACGTTTGGAGAAACCTTGCTTTTTCCCTCATTCCTTTTATGGTCCAAAACTGATAGAGCCCACATCTTTGCAATTCATTTTGGGCTCTAAGATATATTTCTACTGAAGCATCAACATCCTCATTCTCCCTCTCTCTCCATTCAATCACTATCATGCAAAGGAAACATCAATTTTTTAGTCATTTTTCATAAAAAATATGTTCACAGAGTTTTACCCGGGCTACAATTTGAAAAGTCACATATAGGGCTCAATGTACGGGGCATGCTTCACTTTTCCCACATACATGGGTTCGTATATGTATCCCTATGAAATATATCTCGCGTACACCCCTTTTCTCACTTTATGACCTCCAAAACTAAAAAATTGAAGACCAAATTTAAAATTTAAACCCTAAAAATGAAAGAGCATGGAATGGGCACTTACCTGGTCCAGATGGTTTCCAATTTCATTGACTGTAGTTCCTGTAATTTTCACTAGAATATTGTGGGTGAAATGGCCTCAAAATCACTATGTGGGTAAGAAACTCAAAATGACATGGTAAAACTTATTATTTTTACAATTTGCAGGAAACGTTTAGCCACTTTGTATAGTTTTTAGCCTATATTTTCTATTTTTGAAACCACATGGACTAGTTATGAAGTGTAATACCTGGTTTGAAGTGTTTTCTTTTTTAGGATATAATGGATTTCCAATGTTCTTTAGACCGTTTGTGCCTTCGAAAATGTCACTAGAATATAGGATAGGTTTTCACCTCACCTTTGCATTTTTTTCATCGTACCATGACAAAGATTCATATGCCCTAGGTACAAGCCCATTTTTTAGTGACATGAATCCTTCTCGTTGTTACTATAAGTGTTGTTATTATGTGGTAGAGACTTACCAAACATGGTACCCTAGTTAGAACACTTTTTTCCATTTGGTTACCATGCAAAAGTTACTCCATAGGACCATAAGTCCCTTGTAGTCCATTTACAACTTTGCGTTCGAACCTCATTCTTCTTACTCAGTCTCATTTTGACCAGTACCTATGGAAATACATCCATTATGTGTTTCTCATAACAACATACTAGAGTCTTAGTTAATCTCTTTTCAAACTCCTTAAAATGAAAATATTATCGAGTGAGCTTGTCTCTTTCACACTCGTTAAATGGGTTTGAAAAGATGTATATTTCAGTATAAGTTTGCCCCTTTTCTGGACCAAATATACTAATTACAAAAAAGGAATATTCTAGTGACCATTGGCGAGAAGAGTACTCCTTGATATTATTTTATGCTTTCTCAAGCCCAGGGGACTAAATCTATGAAGAAGAACATTAATGGACGTTTCTTCCTAGTGTCAAGTTGTAATTGTATTTTATCACCCTGCGCGCATTGTTGATCTTAATGTCGATTGCTTCTTTCTCATTATAATCCCATTTCCCCAACAATTCTCAACATTCGCTAGGCAGTGCCTTCCATATATCCTTTGTAGCTTGAAACCCTTTACCCTAAGAGGAAACATCACCCCGAGTTTCCATGTCCCACACATATTCCCTTACATCGCGCATGAATATGTTCCACTGCATGGAACTTGTTGACTTTCTCATGACACTCATTTCCTCTCTTGTATCATAGAATTCTTCCGCATCTAAAAAAAAAGAGGGTGGGAAAATAATATTCTCTTATCGACAACATTCATGTCTCCTTTGAACAAAGAACAAATTTTTTAGTCGATTCATTAAAGGTTTGGGTTTAGTATGGCCTTAGGAAGTTGTACTCATTACTCAAAGTTATACTCCTTCAATTGGTTATTCTTCCAGTCCCTATGTAGATTTTGTCGATTCCTCTTGCATCACAAACTTTCGGTCTATGATCCATCATGAGTCTATGCTGCCTGATTTATCCATTTGTCTCATGCTCTGGTTCAAAGGAAGTCTAAACCTGTGTTGTCCATTCCTAATAATTCTTGACTTTGCATGTCGAGCATTCCATTACAAGTGAATCTTATAATCACATGAAATTGTGGTCCTACCTTAAACCCTGGGCCTACTTTCATCATTGGTAGGTATCCTTGAATGCAACAAATGATGTCTCGACATTGGTTTTTGACTAGGTGGTTTCTCTTGTGTTCGATGGAAAGAAATCTATTCACATATTTGGATTCGTGTAGTGTCTTGGATTCCATTAGACCTTATTGGTGGCTTCCTCACCTCCATTGACAATTTTCATTATTAGTTTCTATTTAGAGGGTCTCTTTCATGTACTACTTGCATATAGTGCATGTGAGAGAGGCACATGGTCATTGGTTCATGCATACCCTATTTTTTCGAGTTCTTCCTAGTTATTAAAGTACATCTTTGTACCTCATGCTTGATGATGAGAGATAACTTAATGCTATCATTTTAGCAGATCTCCTTCCATCGACCTCATCTCATCCATTCTGGAATCAAGATCTAGAGTATTAGGAGTACCTATAAGCTTGCAATCATCAATGGAAAGTTCTCTCACCTTCAACAATTGGGAATACATTAATGTATCATGCTCGATGGATTCCTCAAGTGTTCAAACTCAACATCCTTTATTCACACTTGTTGAATGTACTTGGTTCCTTGACTCCTACTTTCATCATTGATGGGTCGTCTTGCATTTGTTAACGGTATACATCAAGGACCGGTAATGAAACGAAGTTTCATCGTGTTCAACTTCAACTCCTTTATTCACGCGATGTAGAATTGCACCATCAAAGGCTACTGTATAAGACCTCCAATTCATAATAGCAACACCTCATACCTAATTTTGTCTTTCAGCATACCAATACCTATATGAATTCAGTTATCATGGAAGATCAGATTGTACTTCATTGTATAGATATATATTCAATTGATTTTGAGACCTACTCCACTATGTCTTATTCGTGGCTATGAACTCCTATGGCATATGTGTAATTTATATTTCCTATTCATGGCCATGAAAAATTACCTTATATATATTCACATGGATTTTCAGGGTACCTCAGATTGGAAACCATGTGTACAGAGTCAATAGGTATTGTAATATTCTGGCGGGTGACTAGTTCCTCCAGCCGGGTCCTCACTACTCCACTTCTGGGAATGGTAATATATTTTGGCCATCGTGATTTCTCCTACGAACTCACACATTAGGGGTAATTTTTTATAGCAATTGTTTCCACACTCTATGCATCATGCTTTGGTGGTCTTCCCTTTCACTATGTAGACTCAATTAAAATTTGTGTTCATATACGCGGTTTATAGTTAGACAACCTGTGTATACACAGTTTTCTCCATTACAACCCTCGTACATCAGTTTTTTCATTCCAAGTCATGGGATCCATACCCTTTGGCCTTTCATATGCTGGAAACACTCTCATTCGACCCTTGATTTCCCTTTGAAGGCTATAAATTGATCCATATACAATCCTTGAGAAGAGAGAAAAAGTTGAGAGAAAATACACTATGTAAAAATTTCACCTCATATTGAGACTACATCCCTTTGTCCTTTAAGTATAAACCTCTCTTATGTTTATCCCCCAAGCTCTTCCTATTTTGTGAAGGAGGAACCCAATTACTCCTAAAACTTATGAGCTTTCCTTATGGAGGATTGAAGTGTTGAAGTCCCAGGTGGAGGGACTTAGTTTCTCAGTTATTTCAAGTGTCATTACATAAAGTTGTCACATATGTAGTTATGTTGATTATATTAATAGAAATACTCTTTTATAATCCAATTATATGTTACAATATTTCTATTATTTTCCATGGGTAAAGTTGTTATACATGTTAATGGACTATGCTAGTTTACATGCCAACATTTCAGATATTATTCATATGCTTATATATATTGGATGTTGAGGAAACTTTATAGGTATAAATCATCATATTGTGAGCTCAATGGTGGTCTCTTATGGACGTCTGGAAGAGGTAGGTTTTATCCTTTATTTTGTTGGCATTTCCATTTATCTAGCATACTTCAGATTAGAGTTTACTTATGGGTGGCGTTCTATTTGTTGTGGTATTACCCCAAACCATATTGAGTTATTCCTCGTAACAAAAATTATATGGAAGCTGACTTGTTCTTGAATGAGAATCGACTAGGCATTAAGAAGATGATCACTAGGTAATCAAAATTTTAATTATTTCATTAATTTTCTAAGGGGTCGAATCTCGAAGTTTCCATTGTCTCCATATGCTTCACATGAAAGGCATGGATCATTTTTCTTTATAAACACTTAAAAATAAATACAAAAAGTGCATGTGGGATATATATTATTAAGGAAAATAATACTTTTGAATGAAAAAAGCTAATTTGAACGAAGGTCTAAGATTAATCCATGAGTTACACGAACGACTGCAGAGCAACAAACTTTTAGAGGTCATATCTTGAGATTCGAGAGTCAGTTTTCAGAAAAATATACCTCGTTGGAAAGGTAATTTGATGATGAAAACTATGAAATAGGTTTCAAAAGATGAAATGGGTTATGATAATATCATAAATAAATATAACAATCAACTATATTTCCATTCTTTGTTGATAAATCAATTTGGTACCTTGACTTCCTGAGCTTATATATTGAGATAAAAAATTCCAAATTGCACTAAAAAAGACTCATTGGAAATATGGAATGATGAATTTTTAATATAAATTGATTTACATGCCTTATAATTTGAATATATTTCCCAGAAAAGTAAAATACAGTCCTCTCTTTAAAAAGGCAACCAGTTAAAATTCTCAAAATAAAAGTTAATCTAAAAATTGTTATTAAAGACAAAAGGGGGACCACTTCAAGACACAAATGTAAATGATAAAAATTAGTTAATGAGGATTCAATGATACATCAATTAAATTTATTATTTCAAGATGAAAATCATATGGAAAATTCAAGAAAAGAAAAACCCTAACTACCTCAAGGAGTTAGAAGAGCAAATGTTAAAAAGCAAGAGAAGGCTCCATCAAAGGGTTAGAAGTAGGCAATCAGAATATCAGAATAGAAGGATCCAACCATCAATATGAAAACAGTATTTTGATCAAAAAACAGATATATCCATCTTCTCCATTCTTCTTCTTCTTTTACACCACTTTCTCAAGGCTTTTTGTATGTATTTTTGAAAATAACAGAAGGATGAGTTCTTGAGTGTCCTTATATTCTTCAAAGAATTATTCTCTATAAGATCATGAAATATTTATAACTATATATGTGAATATCTAATGTAAGCCAGGATTGTATATTGAATTCATTGAGATTTAGCCTTGTGTTTGACAAGCTTCATTTATGAAAACTTGGTCAATTGGTTTGTTGAGATGTTTTGTATTGTTGAATATCTTTTATGAATAAAAATCCATAGAGAACTATTTTAGGGAATTGATTTAATGATCTCTCAGATCTTGGGATTTCTAAGTGTGATATTTTTGGAGTTTTCCTATCAAATTGTTTTCAGTGTTGAATGCAGAACTCATTTAAAGTTCTTTGAAATGATCAAAACCACTTCATCCTTTTTCTTGTGATAAGATGTGAATGTATCCTCTACCATCATGTGACTAAGAGGATTGTATATTTGTTGTCCAGTATAGATATATTTTGATATTGAATCCTTTCTTCAATATTATATTGTAAAGAAGTTACTTGTTGCACATAAAGAGAAAATTTGGTTATCAAGAGCCATTCCATGTATAAATTAAAGAAATAAAGCTATGGGGTTTGTTGTCTAGCATTATATTTAATCCAAGATATTCAAGATATGTCTTTCAACCAAAGAGGAGTACCACCTCTATAATAATGCAAGGGATTCATAATCTCATGAGGTTTTTGTTTGGACCTTAACATATCTAGAGATCAACATTTTTTGCGACCATACTGGGGAATGGTTTGTTTTCAAGAAATCTAATACATTTTTGTTTTTATAATCAAGTATTATTGGAAAACCATATGTTTTCTCATTGAAGTTTTGAAAGAAGATCAAAATATAGATTCAAGATGAATTGGGTTTTTGAAAACCTTGTTCAAGGAGCATTAGTGGCCTTGAAGATATATTATTGAAGCTTCATGCACAAATCAAATGTGAAAACTTTCATGGAACCAAATAACCATCCAATATTTGGGAGAATAATCTCCCTAATGACTCCATTATTGAAACTCAATATTTAAAAAAAAATATTTATGGGTGATTTCAGTGAAAAGATTCCAAATTTCTAAGAAGATCTATATGAATACTCCTTTGAAGAATTTCTTTCATGCTATGAAGATATTTTTTCTACTCCACCAGACCAAGCAAGAGTTTTCCACGATATAATAAAGGGAGAGGGTATCAAAAGAAAGAAACATTTGCATATAAGTCCACTCAATTTGCAAAGAGAAGTTCATCCCTTGCGAGATATTTCCATGGACAAGTTTCGCATATTCTTTGGGAATACTTCATAGGATGTAGAGAAATATTTGATTAAATTTGACAGTGCTTGTGAAATTTTCAATGTGGATGAAGATGATGTTACATGTCTCCTATGTATCCTAACTCTAAAGGAAAATTCTAGTAAATAGTTTTATTCATTGTTTCCTGGAACCATCACTAGCTGGGATGTATTAGAAAATTTATTCCCGGAGAAATGTGTTCCAAGAAAAGATCCATATTTTGTTTTCTTGAATTTGGTTGAAATCCATATGAATGAGGAAGAGGTAGTCAAATATTTCACTTTCAAATTTATGAAATTTCTTCATGAGATCCCTTTGAAATGTTTCCAAACGATGTCATTATTTTTAGTTGTTATCAAAATGATTTTCCCATGAATCGGAAATTTTTATTGAAGAAAGAGGGAAAGTGCAGTTGGAAAGAGTTAATGCAGAAAAATCAAGTCATTGAAATAAGTGTTCTTGAAATTGGTGCTAATATATTAAACTTCCCAATATTTTTTCAAGACAATATATGATTGGATTTAGAAGAAAATTTTGACGAAAAACTTGAATTTTCTTTTTCATATCTTGTTCTTGAAACTGAAAATGAGAACTATAATGTTTCAATTCAAGAAAAATATCATTCTCTACATGTTGGACAGTTGGTTTTTGTTGGCGCAAGCCATTTTGGGGGAAAACGCAGCAATTAATGAAGAAAGTTAGAAAATGGACCAGAAAAGGAGCGCGTGCTGAAAAATAGGGAAAAGCAATGCTAAGAAAGAAGGAAAGTCAAAGGAAGGATGAAAGAGGAATATCAACAAGGAAAACGATTGGATTTTGGACCAGCTGCACTTAAGGAGTTAGAAAGTGGAAAAACTTAATCCACCTATGGTTAGTGGGTTAGGGTTTTTGTCATTGTTGTAATAGGTATTTTACTCTTTTAGTAATATGAATATGTGATGTAAGGATCATGAGGATGATCTTAAATTCAATCAGGAGAACTATCGAGCTAGTGTTAGAGATGATCTCAGAGTCAACTTTTGAGACAGAGATATGCATTGTAACTAAGGGTAAGGTCACAAGTTGTGGATCTTAGTACGATATTGTCATCGCCAGTTGTACTCATTTGTAATGCATGCAGTGCAATAAATTTGATGAAGAATAATAAAAGAGAGAAGCAAGATAAATCTTTTTGGACGTATCCCAGGGGGGTGAACCATGGTAAAATTTGTGCCTTTGTGTGGAATGTTGTCTTATTTCTTTCTATTGTTTATCTATGATGAATGAGTGAATCTAATAATAGTAGAATGATATGATT
Source organism: Picea mariana (assembly GCA_032191745.1). NCBI lineage: Eukaryota > Viridiplantae > Streptophyta > Pinopsida > Pinales > Pinaceae > Picea > Picea mariana. Next base: position 74,328 of record JASDQU010588642.1, read on the forward strand.
ATTATTGCAGAATGAACCTTAAATGAATTTAAAAGATTACAAAATGGTAGATATGGATTTAATGATGTGCTATAATAATATATCTGATGTGTGTTGAGTTAGAAATGATGTCCCTCATCCTCCTAGCAGCCTCCCTTCTAAGATTGTAGACATATGGGTCCTGCAATCACCCATAAGCCATCTCGGGTGAGATTGCATTGTGCACTCTATGCACAGTGTTTCCTTCGGGTCTCCATATGGGCTGATGGTTTGTAGGGTTTTGTTGGAAACCTAAATCAGAACCTGGGTCATCCCTAAGAATCCAACAAATGTTTTTTTTTTTCCGGCTGGAACCTAGAAGAATAGATTGGAAGGGACTTGTTGAGAATAATAGTGAAGAGAATTAAGTATTAGAAGGGGATGTTCAAACCATGGAATCCCATTAAATAGGATATTGAATGATGGTTGAAAACAAAATAGTTTGAGTTTGTGCAGAAATACAATAGAAACCCTAAGTATACACCATGCCAATATTTGGAGAGGTACGTATTTATTGATTTTCACGAGGCATTTTTCTGTGAATTTCCACATTTGTTGCAGGAGTGGATACTGATATTGAAGAAAAATAATCCAACTAATCAGATAATATGAGTAGAATGGAATATTGAGAATATTGCATAGATACAAAAATTCAACAATAAATTCACGCACGTAGTGGATTTCTGGCTAAACAACATTATTGGAGGATTCATTACCGAGTTCACAGTCGATACTGCAAAATCATACACGGTTTAAGAGAAGGATTTTTTGAAGGGTCGAAGAGGAAGGTAAATTATATCATTGTACACTTCGATCAATATTTTAGTGCATGATAAAGGTGTGCTAAGAATGGAGTCTGACATCTAAACAACTCTGCACACATGGGGAGACTGGGAGAAACACTAAGGATGATTTGAGATATGGAGAGGGATCTGAATAGATGTAAGAAGAAGGAAGAAATGGACCCCATTATGATGGATGAATATCAGATCAATGAAATAATGGACACAGAGGGAATGACGCACTACAAAATACCATACCAATATAAGATCAATAGGAAAAAGAGGGCAGTAGCCAAGTGAGAACGATTGGAAAGTGATGAAGAAGGGGTAGAGGATCTTCATGTTATGGAACATATTGAGGAAATAATTCATGCCACATGTGAGATAAAAATGAGAGGTCAAGGGTCCAACACAGAAGAAAGCTCTCCATTCCAGATCTGAATTATTGTGGAACCCACCACCGCATGTGCGACTAAAAAATCAAAAATAAAAGGAGATTTTAGACAGGTAACAATTAATGACAAAAAGAGTCCAATAGGTGAAGGGGCCAATGGAAATTCAAGTGGAATTACAAGTTCAGGTAATAATAGTCAGTTATCTACACAGTGTGGAGGTGGTAATACAAATTTTACAATGGAAAGAGCGGATCCAACCATTTGGTCACCATAATTTCATGGAGAGGGGTCGAAGGACCCTGAGAAACATTTATTTATTTGTGAGAAGATTTGGGAAGTTAAACATGTCACAGATGAAGATATGAAAGTAGCTTATCTTGCAATCACATTCAGAAACCACGCACTGGACAGGTTTATGAGTCTATCAATAAACAGTCCACAAGGAACAATGAAAACCATCATAGATGTGAAGAAAGAAATAATTAATGAGTTCGAGTGACCAAGTTCAGAAGATCAATTTATGAATGGGATGATAGAAATCAAACAGAATCCAAGGGTGTCATTTTGGGAAGTCGATTAGAAGTTCAAGCACTTGAAAGGTAAGGTGAAATATCATATAACATACATGCATTATAGACAACTATTTATAAATTCATTATTACCACATTTCAAATAGCCATTGGGGAAACATAAGTTATAGACTCAAGCAAAGGCTCTCCAAGCATCCTTACAATTGGAAGAGAATCAATATAAACATGCAGATCCAACTGTAGAAGAGTTGAGAGGGGATCTTAATAACCTGACATTTCAATTGAATTAGAACAAAGGAAAGGAAAAGAGGGAAGTTGTCTGGTGTAACTTTTGTAGAACATAAGGACATCAAAAGGCTGAGTTCCCAACATTTGGGCAATATTTGGGAGAAAGACTATGAAATCCCTTACCTATAGGAGGAGTATGGTGTGAAATATATAAAACACATGAGCATGATCCTTATCATTGTCACATAATGAAAAAATACCAAACAATGCCTAAGATTACATTCTACAATTTCTTCTAGTCTGTAGGACATGAGGATAAGGATTGTAGAACCATGAAGCTTATGAAGGAAAGGACTTCAAATTATTATAGGATGTAGGATGAACTAATGACAAGTCCACCTACATAGAAGTATAATAATGTGTAGCAGTTTGCAGCGTGACCTCAATATAATCAATTACCACAATATAATACACCACGTGCAGACAATCAAGGGAACATAGGAGGATTTAGAAGATGAGGACGTGGAAGAGGAGGATTTGGAAGAGGCAGAGGACCAATAACCTGTCACAATTGTCAACAACTTGGAAATTATGCAAGGGATTGTCCACTACCACCAACAACATGCATGTACTATCACACAATAGATCATACTACAAAATATGGTCCTACACTCTTGACAAAGATACAGGAAAAGAGGAATCATAATAATCAAAATGTTTAATGGATTTCCACATACACTAGAGAAGATGATGGGAAAGATATCAATATAGTTACTTGAGGTAGAACCAAGACAGGAGAAGATTAAGGAAATCAGAATTAGAACCAACACCAGTGGTTTAAAAAGAATACAACACCTCAACAAAATTTTCATGCGCGCAAGGAAAAAGAGACATTCAAGTAGGCCAGACAAGAAATTTTGCAGGAGAATATTGCTTCTACTTAAAATACACAACCATGATATGATGTTCTAGCGTATGATATGCCTCATCCATATGATCATACAAGTGGAGATCAGTCTGCAGAAAAAGGTAAGTAATCTAAGAAACTGTCTAGTATCTTTCTTGAATTTATTGAATGATCAAACACATATACAATTGTTACAAACTTTGATTGGGAAATGAAATCCTAGAGAACAGATAAAATTAGAAAAAAATAAAGTAAATCATGTCCATAGGAAGATAAGAAAAAATAGAGAGTTCATACTGAATGAAAATATTGGAGACCTTAACATGGGTGACATCATATTGGATTTGGAATCTGAGGTAAATGTTCCTCCTAAGAAAACATGGGAATGCATGGGGGAACCTACACTAGGATATTCACCTATTCAACTAAAAATATCAAACCAACATAGAGTGATACCAATTGGTCGATTGAAATGCATACCAATGGATTTAGATGGCGTGCACACTATGGCCTATTTTGAGGTAATTGATATAGTGGATAACACTACACCTTATCCAACATTGTTGGGACTGGATTGGGAATTTGACAATCAAGATATCATCAACATGAATACTTGGAAAATGATCTTTGAATAAGGATAATATAGATTCATAGAACCTTTAGATCCTTTAGAAGGAGGAATATATGTGGAACCAACAACACAAAACTTCAATACATAAGAGATAAACCAATTTTATAGAACTACCACACACGAGGAATATTACATTAACCCAATGTAACACCCCAAGGCCGAGCCCCTGCTGAATTGTAATTATGCTTATAGGCTGGTGAGCCGAGTGGATATAACCTGAGAGACTTATGTGTTTATTAGGATGGTGAGCCAGATGCTAAGGAGAATGAGCCTAATTTTGTATCCCTAAATAAACATATATCATTAATAAAATTACATTGCTTCGTGTAGACCCTCCATGAATAAAGAGTTATGGGGGACTAAGCTCCACTAGGTGGGGAAGGGGGGGTAAGTGTCTAGGAATAGGGGCTAAGCTAGAGGTATTACCTCTA
>JASDQU010588643.1:49062-80758 GCA_032191745.1 Picea mariana
TTTTCAATGGAACCCCTTTGTGTAGCTAGTGTTTTGAAGATATGACTTAAAATGACCATAACTTCCTCAATACGACTCAAAAGAGTATCGTATAATATGTCAAATTGTAGCTATAGAAGTGCTCTTCACCTACCTTTAGTTTGGCTCAATATGGGTAGCCTGCTAAAAGTTATATCCTCTATGATACTTAGAATAAAACTGAGGCCATAATAGAAAAACCCTAAAATAACCAATTTTAAATCAATGATATCTTCACTTTCCAAACTTTGATTTGAGCGATTTTTTTAATCGTGTATTTTTTTTAGATGAGTCCAAAACTACAATTTGTTTCATCAAATTCTACACAAAAAAACTTCAAAAATCGATTTTAGTGTCTCAACCCTATTTTTCCTCCTAAAGATCTGCAAAGAAAAGAAAAAAAATAAAGCCAAATTCTTCCTCCTTTTTACCCAAGAAAGTGATTTGATACCACTTGTTATGGTCCCTTGTAGAACTAGACAAATACTTCATAATAATGAATGAGTCCACACAATAATTAACACAAAGATAGAGAATATCCTTAAGGTGGGACATTACCATCAATTACTCCTTATGGAAAGAGTCACTCCACAAACTATGCTTGTTACAATACAAAATCCAACATGCTCAATACAAAGATATGCATGCATATATACTCTCTCACAAGTCTTCCTAGGGGCTTATGCCAACCACCCCTCATTATTACATTCCATAAATCATTTCCCACGAACTACCTAGTGGGCCTTTTTCAATAAGTGTAGCCCATTATAGTAATTAATGAGTTCACATACCAACAACTTAGTTGGCCTTATTCCATGACTATGGTCATATTACATCAATATTCTTCATGGGTACCTAACATTACATTAATTATCCTCCCCGGGTACATTATAGAGACCCAACTCGCATCTCAACTCTCTTCAAAGAATAGTTGTTAGTTGAAGAAGCTACTAACGAGATTATTGTCATGTTTATCAAGAGGGTAGTGGATACTACAAAAAACTAGTCAATTGACTTTGAGATGAACACATAGTTTTAGGATGTTGTGGTAAGAGCTCTAGCTATGTCATAACCCCCTTTTGAATTTGAATAAATGTCAAACCTAATTCAGGATGAGTTGGTTGGAGTAGTTGGGGATTGTTGGGGATAAATTAATGTTTAACCCGCGAAAATATGAACACACAGTAAGCATATGCAACAAATATAGAAGTTTGAGTATGCATGGGACCATTCATAGAGGAGTGAACGTGAGAGAATCTGTGACACCAATAAGCTTTGTGTCCAAGATTAAAGGTGAAAATAATTATCTAATGTGTGGATGTCCTTTTCCTAGTTCCTCTAGAAGATTTTATCATTGCCTTCTAAGGCTTATATAATTGTAACCCCTTCAACAAAACAAGAGTGCCTGTATAGTTCTAAGTTCCTATACAATTGGTTACGGATTGGATATTTGACTGTGTCCATGTTTTGAGAGTTATGCTTTTGTTAGCAGAGGCCATGACTAACCGTGCTCTGTAATGTTGGATGTTGGAATCATTGTTTATTTATTAATATAACAAAGATTCCTAAAGGTTCTCCATATATCTTAGTTGTTATTTGTTACACAAATGATGCATTAATTTTGGTTCTATTTTAGGATGAGTTGATCCACTTTTTTTTTTTATGATTAATGGTTAATAATGAACGGTCTAACTAATTTCATGTTCACTACCTTCCCTTTGCTTTGCACTACATTTAAAGGCAACATCAAACATTCCTTGGGTGTGACCTCCTTCCTCTTGAAGGTTGAAAACTTTGGCATACTAGTCTACATCAAACCTTTATTGGACCTCTCTATCGAGCGTGGGTCTTAAATGAGGAAATAACACTAGTCACACCTACAACCCCTTTGTTGATAGTTCTAATAAAACCTAAAACCCCATGCCCCCCTTGTTCGTAACCTCTGCATTTCTTGTGCTATTAATCTTGCTGACTATAAAAAAACCCCTATGGTCCCCCCACCAAAAACACATAACATTACCTACTAATAACCACTATGTTGTCATCTTAATGACACTTATGACACTTATCACCCCTATGGTCCTATAGTTCATTAATAAAAAATGTTGAAGGTAAGACACTACTTTGGGGAAAGAAGATGGTGACTCTCTTGAATGGTCTTTATCACAAGGTTTGAAATTTTTGAAGCATGTTCTTAAATTTACAGTTTATGGTGCAAAGTATGCTTTTTTACTACAAATAATGAGAATAATATGCAAACAAATAAAAACATTTGTTAATTGTTTATTATATATTAAATAAGTAGGTGGTCTATTATCATAAGTAGGTGGTCTATTGTGGTGGCAAAAGTTCTTTGGAAAATGGAAGAAATTCAATTATTCTTCCAACAAAAATTATTGTGTTACGTATTTCATTCAAGTGACCTTCATTGCATTGTTTAGATAGCAATGCTAGAAATAATAAAAATAAATGGAAATGGAAATATCCACTTTAGATAAACACAAGAGCAACATGAATGTCTTCAAAAATTTATAATGGAAATGTATGAGAACTTAGAGTTGATTCTACAATTATAGTTTTCATTATGATGATAAAAATGGTCGTCCAGTTTGAGATGCCAAAGTTGTTGATTATTGCATCATGAAAATTATATTAGATTAGATCTATGAAGATACATTGCTTTTGTATTGCATAAAAAAACAACGTCTACATTAGTTATAAGCTAGAAATAATGTATTGCTCAAATAAAAGTTACGGAAAATACACATGCCCAAGAACAAAGTACTACTTAATACATTCAAACAAATTGCTACTTGATACTTTCGCGCAAAGTACTACTTAATACATTCAAACAAATTGCTACTTTTTTCCAAGAAAAAATTACTCGATATTATAATAGATTTATAATGTCATTTACATATCTAGCTCTGTCGAGCTTGGTTACCAGAGATTTCAGAACAAAAATTTCGCCAGGCTATTCCATCAAGACAGAATAAGGGAAACACACAAATGTCAAACAATACGACACGCTTACAGTTCAAAACGACAGTGATGGAATGACACTGAAACAAAGTCAATAATACACACAGGTCGCTTGTCCACCTGGTAATGAAAAGCTGTAACAGTATATTCGCCCACCAGGAGGACTCCAAATAGAAGTAGATTCCCACGGATAGCTGAGGACAGTCACGTTGTAACCCCACAGAGAGTTGGCAAGGACCGACCAGCAGGGGATTATTGAAGGCTGTAGCAGACCACAGATGGAATATATCATAAACAGAAAATTATCAAAGACGATACAGAGCGATTGCCCACCTCAGTTGAACAGATTTAGGTGGGAGATTTGACTTTCAATGCCATCTTCACTATGATAAATCGAAAGTCTCCCCACCTCCCCTCTGAGAGCTCTTTTTGAAAGAGCATCAACCATCTTATTATGTGATCTAGAAAAGTGCTGGTACTTGTTGTCCATGAAGAGCTTTGAGAGAGACAAAGTTTTTTCTTTCCAGCCTTCAATTTGTACCGAGTGGAGGTTGCAGATTTTGTTGATCCAGTCGATAACAACACGAGAGTCTCCAAGGACATGAAGGTGATCAAGTGACCACAGAGAGGCAAGGGCGAGGGTAGTCCATAGTCCCATTAACTCTGCTTTTGTATTCGAGCCCTCCCCACAGTTTATGAACCAATAAGTGGTTCTCTTTGCATGATATTTGAAGAAACCACCAGCCCCGCAGCAAAGACCAGTGGAGGCCGCTGCTCCATCAAAGCATGCCAGAGTGTAACCATCAATCAAAGAGATCTCACAGATCTTGGGAGTAATAAACTTGTAAGAGGGAGGGAGCCAATGGAAAGAGGCCCCAACTCTATGGATTACCGCCTAGATGGAAGGAGGACGGTCTTCAAATATTGCTTTGTTCCTCTCTGTCCATAACTGCCAGCAAATATGAACAGCCAAAGTTGGGGGGGCAGATTTGTGTGAGATCCAGTCAGAAAAGCATGCAGAAAATGTGGGTCCTTTCCAGTCCACAGGGATGGAGAAAGAATTGCTTAAAAGATGCCAAACCTCCTGCGTGAAAGTACAGTGTACTAAGAGATGGTGCACATCGTCTGAAGCGAGATTGCAAAGAGGGCAAATGCCAGGACCCTCCCAACCCCTATGTCTGAGAGCCTCCCAGGAAAGAATTTTCCCTCTAGCCGCTAACCAGATGAAAAGTTTAAGCTTAAGTGGGACCTGCCATTTCCAAATAAGGCGAATCCACGAGTGGTCAACCTCCAGCCTCATCTGTTGTAGGTAGGCTTCATAAAGATTTTTAACCGTAATGGAGCCTGTAGCATCTCCCCCGGCCCAAAGCAAAATATCAGGAGTATCGGAGAGTGTGATCCCGGCTCCTTTGAGGGTTGTAGTGTAGCAGCTCCATTCTGTTGCAAGGGAACCTTCAAGGGATAGGGAGCCACTATCCAACCAGCCATCCAGAAGGGAAAAAGCGCCGGTCTGTAATTTAATTTGTGACAGGTGTGTGAAATTTAGTGCCTCCATCCGTGCGCTCAGCAATGGGGAGAAGATTGATTGTTCTCCCATTCCCAGGATCATATCACGGCTAATGCGGATATCAAATCCCGAACCCGGCTTCCATCTTAACCAGTGTAAAACAACCTGTGATGTCGCTACCATACCTTTCCAGAGAGGTGAGGCCCAACGCTGAAGGAGAGTAGGCTTTCTGATCCAATCATGGAGGGACAGGGGGTCCAAATACTTAGCTTTGATAAGTTGACTCCAGATGTTATTGTGAGTGAGAGCTCTCCAGAAGGAGTTGGACAGAAGAGCTGAATTGAAAGTGGAGAGAATTTTAAGCCCCCAGCCCCCTGCCTTTCGAGGCTTAGATAGCTCTTGCCAGCTACAAAGATGAAATCAGCGCTTATTGACTAGATCATTCCATAAAAAGTTGTAAGTGAGTCTCCGAAGGGTGTGGATATTTTTTGCTGGTAAACGCTCCAGAGACATCCAGTAGACGGCTAGACCTTCCAGGACCGACTTGACCAGTATATAACGGCCCCCAATCGACAGCCATTTATTACACCAGAAACTGATTTTTTTTTCATACAGTGCCACAAGCCACTGCCAGTCACATGGAGTGGAAGATCCCATCTTTAGCTGGTATCCAAGATAAGAAAAACCTTCACTAAGACTGATGAAAGGAAGGGGGATGGAGCCCTTTAGATGTTGTAGTTCTGAATCTGTAATGCCCCAAAAATGTACAGTTGATTTTGTATAATTTAGGGACAGCCCCGAGGCAAGACTAAAGAGCTGTAAAGTATCTTTTAGGACCATCCATTCCCCCAGGTCAGCGCTCAAGAGAATGAGAACATCGTCACAAAACATAAGGTGTATTAAATTAATGCAGTTTGAAATCTTTAGACCGGTGAGAAGGTGTTCTTCGATTCTTTTGGAAAGAAGGAGGTTGAGTGCTTCCATGATGAGGATAAAAAGATAGGGGGAAAGAGGGCACCCCTGTCGGAGGCCCCTTTCACTCTTGAAGAAGCTAGAAGGCTCTCCATTGATTAATACAACAAAGTTGGCATTTGTAACACATGAGAGTATCCAATAACTGAATTTTTCACCAAACCCCACAGAGAAGAGAATTAATCTAAGAAACTCCCAGTCGATGTTATCGAAGGCTTTTTTGATATCTAGCTTCAAAACGAGCGCTTTTAACTTATTATGCTGTATGCTATGTATGCACTCGTGAGCAGTAGCAACTGCATCTTGGATTCTTCGACCATTTAAAAAGCCCAGCTGCTCAGCTGAGATACATCTATGTAAAAAAGGCTTTATTCTGTTAGAAATTACTTTGGATATAATCTTGTAAACAAGATTACAGAGTGAAATTGGCCGGTAATCATTGAAGTCTAGTGGGTGTAGTTTTTTTGGGATTAAAACCAAAAAGGTGGAGTTGAGACTCCCAATTACCTTACCTTTGATGCGTGTATCTTCAACCATTTGGAGTAGGTCCTCGCCCACCAGTTCGAAGAAGTGAAGGAAAAATTCTGACGTCCAGCCGTCAGGCCCAGGGCTCCTTTCCTTCTTGAATTTGTGTAGAATGTCTTTTATCTCCGGCAATGAAACTGGTGCGTAGAGGGTGTCAGCTTCTTCTTCAGAAACAATCGAAGGAAATAAACCGGCTGTGTAGCATTTTTCCGGAAGATTGTGGTTGTTCTGTGCATTGTATTGATGTTTGAAAAAACTGACCGCTTCTGACTTTATTGCCTTCTGTCCATGTATGATATCCAACCCGCCTCTGTTTATGGACCAAATACATTTTTTAAGTCTATTGAAACTTGCAACATTGTGAAAATACTTAGAGTTGGTATCGCCGCTTTTGAGCCAAGTGGCTCTGCTCCGGAGCCTCCAAGCGTCCTCATGAGAGCAGAGTATAGAGTTTCTATTAGTCTCGAGCGATTTCAGTCTATCAGCCTCCTCTGTAGTTAAAGAAGCACTAGACGAATGTTTGATAGCTTGTATGATCTCACTTTCCAGCGCGACAAGACGGGCCTGTTCGTTTTTCTTCTTAGCATGATACCACGACCTGGTGGTGTCCTTCAAAGCTTTTAATTTCCATACAAGACGCCGCTGTGCATTATCTTCTGAGAGAAAACAGGGGTCGCTCCAAACTTTAGCAACCAAATCATTGTAGTCCGACTCTTTGATCCAATTATGATTGAATTTGAAGGGCGACGAGCAAATCCTGTCTGGAGGTCTCAGCTGTAATAAAATGGGAGCGTGGTCCGAGATGAAAGGGTGTTCAACCCACGAGGTCGGTAAAACAATGGAGGACAAGTATTCATCGGCAACAAGGAACCTATCGAGCCTTCTAGCAATGGCGGCTGGCCCCGATTTGCCATTCCTCCAAGTGGGAACAAGCAGTTCCGGTAAGATATCAGTCAGTTTGTTGGAGTCAAAAACATACCTGTAAAAGTCTTCGGTGGCCCCCGGCACAAAGTTGCCTCCCCAGTTCTCGTTGGCTGATAAGATAATGTTGAGATCTCCACCAACAACAAGATAGGGGATGGAGAGAATACCACTGTCGGCGAGATGCGACCAGTATCGCTTTCGGTCCGAGCATGGGCCGTATAAATTAAGAAGAGCAATCTCCCGTGAAGAAGCTAAACAACGACCCATACATAGATAACATCGTTACTTAACGNACGACCCATACATAGAATACCACCTGCAGTCAATGAGGGTCTTAGTTCAAAATCATTTGGCTCCCAAGCCACTAGTAGACCCCCGGAGTTACCAGTGGAGCTAACAGCCACAGTAAACCAGGTTGGACGAAAAAGATACATAAAATCCCTGGATCTTTGTGCATCCGAAAGCGTTTCTTGAAGGAAGATAATATCTGGCTTTGTTCGCTCCAGAAGTCTTCTGAAAGAGGCAGCCTTGAGAGTGCCTCCAATCCCTCAAATATTCAGGGATAGCACTATCATTATTTAGTACGTGCTAAGGCCTTGAGTGCTCTAAGGGCCTTTCCATCTTGAATCTGTAGGTCTGAACCGGATTGAACGAAGTTTTGTAACTCCTTTTGTTTCCTGGAGCTTCTCGTCTGGAGCGGCGAGAGATCCGTGCCAATGCCTCTCGACCATGCTAGTGATTTAGTAACTTTGACATGTCCCAAGGAGGAAGAGCTCCCAGCCTCAACCCCTGAACTGGTGAGTTCTTTACCCCTATAAATAGCCAGTTGTGGATCAATAATTGGTAAAATAGAGGGCGAGGTCGATGAGGCCAAAGCATCTAGAAGAGTAGGATCCACGTCTTCCAGCTGTCCAAAGCCTGGGGGCTTCGAGGATAGAACTTCGGTCTCAATAATAGAGGGAGGAGAAATAGGTATCGTAGGCGAAGAAGGGATCAGGGGAGAGGCGATTGTTGTCTGTGGTAGGCTGTCAGGAGTAAAAAGAGGCACTTTGTCCCGGGAGCTAGTCGGATCTGTGGCTCTACTAGTAAGCCAAGGAAAGCTTTGAAAGGTGAGTTTTTCTGCCTCAGACAAAGTAGAGAAAAAGGTAGGGCAGATTCGGCTAACTAAGTGTAGAGGTGAATCCGCTGAAGAAATAACTGGCCGAGAGGGAGACACCTCCAGAAAGTCAAGGGAGGGGTCAGGATCCATGTAGTCTAGAGGGCTATGGAGGAGATCACTCTCTTCAGAGTATTCCAGTGAAGACTTACCCGGACATGAGCGGCGAAGATGTCCCGTCGCACGACAGATGTTGCAGCGGAAAGGAATCCCGAGGTAGTCCAGGGGCTGTAAAATCTTCCGACCTCTCCAAGAGATCTCTAAGGTTTCCGGCAAACCTGTTGATGTGTCCAACTCCACCAAGATTTTCCCCATTTTTCTGGAGGTACCGGCCAGTAAATTTGTGTCGAGTGCTATGAACATTCCGAGTGAGTCCCCAATCGCTCTGAGAGCCTCTTCATTCCAGAGGTAAAGAGGGAGGCCCGGAAGTAAAACCCAGAGATGTCTGAGCTGAAAGTATTCAGTGTCCGGGTTAAAAGCCAGCCTCCAGCGCTTCAGCATGAGACTGCTGCCATCGTAGATCCAAAACAAGGAAAGTAATAGAGATGCATCTTCAGGAGTCCTGTAATGGAACCCGAGCCAACCTCTCTTGAGAAAGAGAGTTTCTGGTGAGTAACCTAAGAGAGGCACCCAGTTTGTACTAATCCAGTTCTCCAGCTTCTATGTGCAAAGGCTCTTGTATGAGATCCGGCCTATCAGCGAGCAAGTAGACATCTTGCAAAGATTTTTGAAACCTACACCATCTCCCAGCACAAGGCGGGAGATCTTTTTCTTGGCCTTCCAAACCTTTCGACCTGTGTGAGCCCCATGAGAGGGAGTTTTGTGATTATCATGTGTTAAGGGGAGAACCGGAAAGGAAAAGGATGATGAAGATGGTCCACCGGGAGTAGGTGCAGCACTGTTCTGAACTGTATTAGTTGAAAGTAGTGGAGGGGCAACAATAGGGAGAGGGTTATTTGAAAAAGGGGGAAAGGCGGGAAAAGAGTGTTTTCTGTAAGCGAGGGTATCCACTTTGTCAAATAATCCTTCCTGCTCCCAGATGATCTCGTCGGAAGGATGCATCAGTTGGTGGGTCAGTGACTCCATATGGAGAGCTATGTGGTCCACCTCCTTACCGCTTGAGAGGGTGACAGAGCAAAAGGTAGGCCAATGGGAGTGTTGTTCAGTGCCTGACAGGGAGACAGAAAGGAACAGAAGGAAAAGGCAAGGGGGAACTGTAAAAGGGGCCAGAAAACACGACCTGCACTCTCCAAGAAGGGTCTCGATAAAAGGTTCTGTCGGTTTGTAAAGACAAAAGAAAAATTAAAATAAATCAAGTGGTTGACAGGGGGAGAAAGTTAACCGGGATCAGTCCAGAGACAGTACTGGTCAATCGGCTAAAAGACAAAGAAACTGTTCAGAGGTGAAAGTTAATAGAGAGGAAACTATGAACCGAAAAACGAAAGTTCTGTCAAGTCATCAGGAAGACTCTGTAGCCTCCACTGATGTTTTGTCTCGGTATAATCTGGGACAGTGGGGTGGGGGCCGATCACCCCGGGCCATTACGCCCGGATCACCTGGTTCGACTCACTTGGTTCGTTGTCCCGTTACGAAAGTTCTCAAAGATAAGGTACTACTTTCTTTCTCAAACAAATTGCTACTTGATATTTTCCTGATTAAGGATGTTGATATGATACGATGTCAATACTTGCATATGATTTCATTTAAGAAGGCAACGAGGCTGTGCGTACTGCCTCCTCAGTCTGCCATGAAAACTTGACCATAAATTATTAAATATAAATATAAAATTATTAAATATAAATATAAAATATAAATTCAACTTACCCTTACCCAGTCTGTCATGTCATTGAGTTAATTCTGATCTCGAAATACGTGAAGGCTGCAATAACACTATAAAGTTATCAGCCAATGAAATGTAAAAAAATTCAGTTTTTTTATATATTAAAAAATAAAATTTTGAGTTTGTTATGTTACACATTAAGTTTTTTACAAAAATTTTAAAATCAACCCAAATTAATAGAGTAGTCAAAATGAACTCATCATTATATACACGACCTGGGAGACAGTACAATAATGGATGTCTATCTTCACAAATCTAATCAAACTATTTTATAAAAAACTCTCAAATTACAATAACAATTATAAAAAAATCTCATATTACAATAACAATGAAAATGAAGTTAAAGAACCATCAAATTGATTAAATGTAAAATATATTATTTGAAATGAAGAAAAGTAAGAAAATTACAACTCTTCTCAAACTTGAATATATTGTTTTTTAATAAATTGCAATTAATAGGCATTTTATATATACACATGAAACATGAAATTGGATAATTTTTTATTATGAAATTGAATGATTTTTTATTTTTATTTTAGGTTTATATATTTTAAATTTAAATCTTTTAAACTCCATCTTTTAATATATATTATTTCAATATTTTATTATAATTTTTTCTAAATATTTAAAACCTATTTTACTTTGGAATCTTTGAAACCTCTTATATGTATGGTTTTACTTCCGTATATTCTTATCCTATTTAGTTTTCAATCTTTGAATTTTTTTTAAATATATATGGTTTTTATTTGTATGTATTTTTATGATAAATATATATGGTTTTAGTTTCATATATTTTTATGATAAAATTAAAAGTATCACACTCTTTTTTTGGGTGGAATATATTTTATTATACAAAGTTACATTTATATAGTTTGTAAATTGCTCGTTTTATATAATTTAAAATATAGAAACATTTTTACAAATAGCCTCCAAAATATACATTTCTACATTATAAAGTTATGTTTTTGTATAAAATCAATTTCTTTCCAACATTTTAAGGAAATATTCACTAGATTTGATGTTTATTTGCAAGGTTTTTTTTTTGTTTATATATATATTTATATAACCAAAAGTTATTGAGCATTTTCAAGTTTCCCTCATTCCAAGGATGGTACCTAGGGTTCCCCCACATCAGGTGACAGGGAAGAGAAAGGATGGTGGGACAGTGTCTTGAGATGAAGAGCCACCCATTCTCACCTCGTCCCTCCACGATACTCTCATCATCCCCCCCCTCATAATCCTCCATCTATGTATTCATTGTCATAGGTTGCTCTCAATACACCAATGTACTCCCCTCGTGCGATGGTTATTTCCGCTATCCTTCACTCGCTTTTCTCGTTCTGGATTATTTCATTGCCATTTATGGCAAGGAATGGCCTCATCATGGATTGTTTATGGCTCTAGCATGCCTTTATCTGCTCTAAGAGTCGCATTTTTCTGTCGCCTGACCATCTCCAAGGCCTCCATTCTCTGTGTATGTTTGTTTGCTATGATCTCTTCAAGCTTTAGACTTGGTGTCTCTGCTGGTTCTAGTCATTACTTGCTCAGATCTCTTTGCTTCCTTATGGTCCTCCCCCTGAGTCTATCTCCCTTTTAGATTCTTTCGCATGGTGAGAGGGGGATCCCACCTTTATTCACGTTGTAGGCAAGGCAGGCATGCAACCTTCAAGGTGCAATTGAATGCTGAAAACTGTGCTACAACGTAAGGCTCACACACCCCCAAAAATTCAAGCGGAGCTTGACTTGGTTGAGGCAAACGTTTGAGTTCTTCGACATTTCATAGAGAACGAGGTGGTCAATGATAACATCTACCCATGGATTCTCGAGCTAGAGATTCTCAATACTATAAAATGATCAACTTATACTGGCACCTAAAAACTCTTATGGGCAAGTTTCTGGTTGAACGTAATGAGGCCCATCGAGAGATTTTCCTTCAGCTTGACGATCTGCAACTTTAGACGAATATCATGGACCATAAGATCAATTTGCTTGCTGAGAAGGTTGCAGGTTTGGAATTCACCGAGCTTGACCTTCCTCAACCCCAGGTTCCTACTGCTGACAATCTGGCTCCACTGGCTTAATTTTTCTCATGCTAGGACTATTGATCTTTTTTTTTTCTAGTCTCAGAGGTAGTGAGGCTCTAGCCCCTCCTCACCCTAGTTATCCATCTATTAACCAACATAGTCTCATATTTTACTATCTAGCCTTCAAATTTTGGCATTCCAGGATATGTAGTTTACTGTTTTATCTGCTTTACAAGACGATTGGGATACACAAATTGTTATTTTGTTGTTGGTCTGGTTTCCCTGGTAGCAGACCAACAACATAAATTTTGTTCTAAGCTAGACTTCCATACATTCTTGCTAACAACAATTTTAAAAAACCGATCAAGAATCACAATTACACGAAAATACATAGAGTACTAAATTAAAGTGCCATTTTGAACCTCCTTCCCTTCAACAGAGAAAAGAGGACCTTGTTCTTCAACTTCCATGGGGTCAAGAGGATGACTCCCAAACTCTTCCTCTCTAGAGACGAATGAAAGGAATTGGCAGAGTCGAGATAGTTGGTTTCCCTAGAAAGAGAATATAATTGTTGAGGCATGACTATATTGTGAAGTTGTTGACATTCGACCTCTACGACATTGATCCTCTGTATTTGAACTTGGAGAATTTCCATTATGTTTGCCACACTTCTAGTTAAAACTCGTTCCAATTCTAAAAATTTCTTATTGATCCTATGGAGGGTTTGGTTGGTTTTCTAGAGTGTCTCTTCATGTCGACAAATAATTTTCTTAACTTCGCTGCCATCAATGTCACCCATTCTTTCTACAGGACAATCTTTCACAGAGGAATAAACTAACCACTAGAAACTACTCTCCCTAGTTCCCAGTGGCACCAACAGAGAAAATAGACCCACTCCAACTCTATTGAAAATCAAAATGAAAGGATTTCCTTGACAACTTATTGCAGGAAAAGTAAAGGGAGAGGTATGCGTAACATACAAATGAATGACCTCAGAATCACCAAACAAAAAAAGAGAGACCACTGACATTGAAATAGTTGGGCTACCCACTCGTCGCACACCCTTGTTCCTCCACTCCCCGAACACTCTAGCACCATGAATCCTGGGCTTCCAAACAACCACTGCTCCTGAGAATTCAAACCAGTTGATTTGGATTGGATCATTATATTATTTTTCGTCTATCTCGATGCTTTTAGAGTGAAAAAAATTGGAGAAACTAACTTGCAAGGTCATTTTAATGGCAGGTCCCAGTTTGGAAAATTAGGGTTTGAAACCTTCCAGAGCCATTTTGAGGCATCAAATGACATTTTTGGGGGTCTCCTTTGATGTTATTCTACACATCACCACCTTTCTAACGGTGCAAAAACCATGTCAATTGGAGCTCGAATGCAAAAGTTATGCCTCCCGCAAGTTAACCTACCATGTTGACCACCATGGTATGAGTAGATGCCACATCAACCTCCATTACTCATGCAAATTGGGCAAGCCACATATGTACTTTCAAGAAGATCCTAGAAGGTCCAAAAATTTATCATAATTGAGGGTTGAGGAAGTCAAAACCTTACCCCTGAATGGCTATCCAGCGATGTTAAATATCAGGATTGTAGGAGGAGAAGGGGTTCCATTCTTTTGCATTGTATCTTGTTCCATAGTTGAGCACAACAACTAAGAGTGGTAAGCGTAATAAAGGACGGGAGATTCTATAGCAGTCATACAAGCGACAATGTCAAAGGCAACTCCACCGAGAGAGCCTCTTTCTCTGTACTTGCATTTGAAGAAAATAGAGCATATCAGTCTCACCTTCTAGATGGGTTTTTTCTTGTATTGGGTTTACCAGGTTTTATCTCGTGTTTATTTGTGGATGGTGTGTGAGTATTTATTTCTGT
This sequence comes from Picea mariana, assembly GCA_032191745.1. NCBI lineage: Eukaryota > Viridiplantae > Streptophyta > Pinopsida > Pinales > Pinaceae > Picea > Picea mariana. Next base: position 62,898 of record JASDQU010588643.1, read on the forward strand.
TCTTTAATTTTTGCATTTCATCTATTTCATACATTTAAGCAGAAAAAACCAATAATTAAATAATCTGAGATTTAAAGGAAACTAAGCTTCATCGTAACGATTTCAATAATTTTATTAGATATGTTTTGACGAATTGTCCAGTGGAATATCCACGATAATTTACAGATCATATTAGTATCGGAGTAGGTTTTCTTGGGGTATATGTGGAAGTTGCAGGGCTCAAGGGATCGGTTTAAGAAGAAAGTTGCAGAGCCCTAGCCATGGAAGACAAGTTTGTTCATAACAACCCTTGAGATCCAACACAAGAGAGATTCACAAGGCTGGAAGAAAAACTCACTCACATATCTCGCAATATGTCCCTCCTCATGACACCAATAACAAGTAAGTTTAGACTGATCGAAGAGGTTGGAGGCTCTAACTTTGAGATCAAATCATGGTAACGAAGATCCAAAAAAGGAGAAAGGGCATCCAAGTACCAGTACCATAAACCCTTCACAGTTTTTATTCAAGATGGAAGCAAAAGTGGGAATAAATCCATACCAAGGTGAGATCGATGCATTAAAACTGAATCATTAGTTGCAACAACTATAAATTTATTTCATCGTTCATCATACAGATGAAGGACAAAAGATATCATTTGTGAGACTAAAGTTAGAGGGTCATGCATTAACCTATGGGAAATCCATACATAAACACTTAGGTTGGAGGGTGATCTGCAAGTAACTTGGTCAGAGGACTTCAAAACCCTCATTAAGTCCCAATTCTACCCGATTGGGTACGAATAAGACCAATGGATTTGATGGCACTACTTCAGGCAGAAGCAAGGGCAGACTGTATATGAGTACACCATTGAGTTCAGAAAGATGGCCATCATGTTAGGTATCTCTCCCAAAAACCCAGATGTACTCCTCAAGTACATGGGGGGCTACATATCCATCTATGAAAGCAAGTGATGTTTTTCAATCTAAGGACAGTGGACGAGGCATGTGTAAAGGCATAGTATCTGGAAAACATAGGCCACAAGAAAGGATATCCAAGTGGTTCCAAGCAAAAAGAGCACTAGGAAGCTTCCAAGGAGGGGAAGAAGAAGTGGAAAGGGGGAAAGGATATTAAGACGACAACCACTGCACATTAGTGCAAGGATCCCAACAACCATTGCAATATTGATGGCCACACTGAGGAAAAGTGTTGGAAACTACATCCATAGTTGAACCTGAAGAACCGCAAGAAGGAAGCAAAGAAAATTAATCTTCTAGTCACAGATTGGAGCAATCATGTTGAAAGCAACTTCGATGTGGATGAGAAGATTGTATGCACATCAATGAAAAAGGAGGTGAATCTGAGTAGCCTTTATAACTAGGAATAGAAGGAGATGACTAAACTTTTCCACATCAAGATCCATGTCAAGAAGACCAAGGTAAACATTCTGTTCAACTCCGGTTCATAGGATAATCTCATAACAATGGATCTAGTCAGCAAGCTTGTATTAAAGGGTCATGATCATCCTAGCCCCTATCCATTGGGTTGGGTAAACAAGGATGTAGAGATAAAGGTAACAAAAAAATGCAAGATTAAATTTGTTGTAAGTGTTGATTTTATCGAGGAAGTGGAATTGGATGTAGTACCCCTTGACGTATGAGGAGTAGTGTTTGGAAGCCCCTACATAAATATGAGGGATGCAATCTTCATGCAGAGAGAAAACTCGTACCGACTAATAAAGGATGGGAATTCCTACATCATCAATGCACATAAAGGCAAGTCAAAGATCTCACTAGTAAGTGCTAACCAAGCCAAGAAGTTGATTAGTTCCAGTAAGAAATATGTTTTACTTTTCTTGAGAGAAAATAAGACTAAGGATGAGTCGATAAGATTAAATGAATACCTGGAGGGATGTACTAAATAGTAGAAACACCAGTTGGAGGAGTTGCTACAAGCATATAGAGGAGTGTTCCATGGGCCTAAAGGGATACTACCCAAGAGGGAAGTGGAGCATGAGATATAGTTATTGCCAGACTCCCCATTGCCAAATGTTGGGATGTATAGACAGTCCATTCTGGAAGCAAATGAAGGGAAGAAGCAGTTGTAGCAGTTGTTGGAGCAGGGTGTGATTCAACGAAGCACCTCACCTTGTGGGTCACCTATCATATGTGTACCGAAGAAGGATGGGACTTGGCGAATGCATATCGACTACAAAGCATTGAACAATATTACACTAAAAAATTGGTACCCTCTGCCTAGGATCGATGATCTGTTAGATCAATTGTAGCATGCAATTATTTCACCAAGTTGGATTTCAAATCAGGATACCACTAGGTACGCGTCAAGGAAGATGACACCTGAAAGACTGTCTTTAAGACAAGGCAAGGTTTGTATGAATGGTTGGTCATGCCATTAGGTTTATGTAATGCACCATCTACATTTATGAGATTGATGAATGGTGTATTATTCCCATATCTAGATTCATTAGTTATAGTCTATTTGGATGATATATTGGTTTATAATGCTACTTGGGAGGATCACATCTCACATCTCATGTAGGTGTTAGAGATTCCAAAGATCCACCAGATGTTGGCTAACCTCAAGAAATGTGAGTTTGCTCAACAATGTTTGGTGTATTCGGGGTATGTGATTGGTGGAGGGGAGCTCAAGATGGATGCCACAAAGATGGAAGACTTCATAAAATGGCCAGTTCCTACAAATGTCATTGAAGTAAGAAGTTTTGTTGGGGAAACATAATACTTGTGGAAGTTCATAGCTTCATTTTCAACAGTAGTTGCACCACTCCACACACAACAATGAGTGGTAATAGTTTATAATGGGGGAAGAATCAATAGAAGGCTTTCGATGAGCTAAAAAGAAATAATAGTTAAGCACCAATCCCCACATTACCAAACTTGCAAAAGAATTTTGAAGTGGAGACATATGCAAGTAGGTATGCCACGGGAACAGTTTTGATGCAAAGAGGAATGCCTGTATGGNAATGGGGGAAGAATCAATAGAAGGCTTTCGATGAGCTAAAAAGAAATAATAGTTAAGCACCAATCCCCACATTACCAAACTTGCAAAAGAATTTTGAAGTGGAGACATATGCAAGTAGGTATGCCACGGGAACAGTTTTGATGCAAAGAGGAATGCCTGTATGCTATCACTCTAAAATATTTCATGGGGAAATTCTCAACTACCCTACCTATGACAGGGAACTCTATGCCTTGGTTCAAGTTGTCAAGAAGTGGAAACACTATTTGATGGGCAAGGAGACCATCATCCACACACATCATCATCTGTTATAGTATTTGCAGGCCTAGAATAAGCTACAACGAACCAAACATTATGAGTGGATGGGTTTTTTGCAACAATTTGATCTAGTCATCGAGTATAAAAAGGGCAACACAAACAAGTTGGAAGACATGCTTTCAAGGCCACCCACATCCAAGATTACAACTTTGGGAACTCTGATGCACATGGAGCCTTTTACCCATGATGTATATAGAGAGGCATACACAGAAGACAAGGAATTCAAGTAGGTGTTTTAGCAACTACATGGCCAAATTCATATAAAAGAAGGTGATGACAAGGTTGACTATCATTTCCAGACTGGGTTATGCTACAAGCTTGACAAGCTCTGTGTCCTTGAAGGTGAATGATTGTAGCTTATCATAGAAGCTCACACCTCCAAGGTTGTAGGACATTTTGGTGTTGGGAAGACAGTTGCCAACTTACAAAGGTATGTGTACTAGCATAGAATGCAAGAAGATGTATCGCGACATATTAGAGGATGTATACTTTGTTGTACCAGAAAGCCAAGTAACATGAAGGAAGGTATATACCATCCCTCACATGTACCCACTCGACCTTGGGAAAACATTTCCATGGATTTTGTGGGAGGTTTACCAACAACCAAGAAGGGACATGAATATCTATTTGTGGTAGTTGACATGTTCAACAATATGTGCATTCTCATGCCTTATAAAAAGACCATCAAAGGACAAGACGCAACAAACATGTTGTTTGGATAGGTATGGGTGCACTTTGGGATACCAAGGAGCATCATCTCAGACATGGATACTAGATTTCTCAGTACAATTTGGACTACATTGTGGGAGAAGATGGACATTAAGTTGAAGAGATCTTTAACATTCCATCCACAGACAAATGGGCAAACATAAGTAGTCAACAAGACTTTGGTGCAACTTTTTAGGGGTTACAATCAGAAGCATCCAAAGACCTGGGATGAAAATCTGATCTACATACAACACTCTTATAATAGAGGAGTTCACACTTCTACTGGTAAGTCACCTTTTGAAACTTGCTTTGGATATTTTCCACCTTCACCCTTGGATGTTGTATATGGACAACAAAGAGGAGCGAGGGAGGACCTCACATGAGATGCATTGAGAGAATAAAAATTTGTTGAGAAGATTAGGAAAATCCATTTGCAAGTACAAGAGATGTTGAAGAAGTCACAGGAAAAATACAAGGCTATGCATGATCAACACAAAACCGAGAATTCATTCAAAGTGGGAGACAAAGTTTGGCTATAGTTGAATAAGGAAAGACTACATGGTCCTCGTAAGAAGATCAAGGCTCTACGATATGGACCTTTTGAGATATTGGAGAGGGCGGGAGATAACGCTTGTAGACTCAGTCTACCCCCATACATGTGCATTTACTCAGTAGTGAATGTGGATAATCTCAAATTCTACGAGCCTTCCATGTTGGATCAAGAAGTGGAGCAGGTCCTACCTTTCATAAAGGAATTAACACTAGATGCTTAGGTAGAGTTGACAAAGGACACGGTTTTTGCAGAAGCAGTCTAGAACTACAAGAAAGGGGCATCATGACCTTTGGAAGATTGGGTTGAAAGGACAATTTCCAGGCAAAGCAAAGTGGTACTCTAGGGTGAAGGCAGAGGAAAAATTTCCTCATCTTATTCAATATAGATTTTGGGGACCAAAATCCTCCCTAAATGGGGAGGTATGATTTAGATTGGACCATTATATTATTTTTCATCTATCTTGATGCTTTCAAAGTGGAAAAAATTGGAGGAACCAACTTGCAGGGTCATTTTAATGGTAGGTCCTAGTTTGGAAAATTGGGGTTTGAAATCTTTCGGAGCCATTTTGAGGAATCAAATGACATTTTTAGGGGTCAAAAATTTCCCAACATGTGTTTGGACCCCTTGACAATATTCTACACATTGATACCTTTCCAACAGTGCAAAAATCGCGCCAATCGTGTCTCATATGCAAAAGTTATGCCTCTCGCAATTTGACCTACCGTGTTGACCACCATGGTGTGAGTGGATGCCATGTCAACCCCCATTACTCACACAAATGGGGATAGCCACGTATGGACTTTCAAGAAGATTTTAGAAGGTCCAAAACCTTATCATAATTGAGGGTCGAGGAAGTCAAAACCCTACCCCTAGATGGCTATCGAGCGATGTTAAATACCGCGCCGATAGGAGGAGAAAGGGTTCCATTCTTTTGCATTGTATCTTGTTCCATAGTTGAGCATAACAACTAAGAGTGGTATTTTTGTGAGAATAACATAGGAGGATAAATTTTGTAGCAACCATATAGACCATAGTGTCAAAGACAACTCCACAGAGAGAGCCTCTTTCTTTGTACTTGCATTTGAAGAAAAGATAGCAGAGCGGCCTCACCTTCTACCTGGGTTTTCTCCCGTATTGGGTTTCCTAGGTTATATCTCATGTTTATTTGTGGATGGTGTGAGAGTATTTATTTCTGTTTTCTATTTTTCACATTTCAACTATTTCATACATTTAAGCAGAAAAAACTAGTAATTAAAGAATCCGAGATCTAAAGGAAACTAACCTTCACCGTAAAATATTTTAGTAATTTTATTAGATCTGTTGTGACGAATGTCCAGTGGAATATCCATGACAGTTTACAGATCACCAACCCTGCCAAGGTAGAAGAACACTCATTTCCATAGGGCAGAGAACACAAAGACTAACCTCCATTGAGGGATTATTCCCACATTTCAAAGCCTTCCCACACATACTGCATTCAATAGTCACTCGAGCCTGCCAACAATTCAAGTGCGCAAGTGTAAACAACCTGCTATCATGTCCTCCTTGACGTGTGCTTTTCGTGCTTTGCATAAAAAATCATGTGCAAATGGCAATGTGCATGGCTAGGGGATGTGAGAGGATAACACCACCACATTTTTTTACAAGGGTTTCAACATTCAAAAGAGAAGCTAATTTTGCCCAATAATTCGCCGAACTATTAAACTCATGCTTAATGTGGAAAAAGAAGATTCCATCAAATTAAGAGGCCAAACATCGAATCCTCAAGATCAGAGAGCTCAAAGCATTGTTTCCCACTTTATTTTGACTTACCATGGAATTTATTATAAGCATCGAATCACCCAGTATCGAAAGATTTTGGATTCCTATCTCCTTTCCGAGGCTTAAACCCATCCTCAGAGAGTAGGCATCAACAATGTTATTAAAGACATTTCCTAACCCCCAAGCATAATACAATAGTCTTTTTCCTCCGAGATCAAATATATTCCCACCTGCTCCTGTCGCCCTTGAAATTTGGATCCATACGACGCCTTGGAAGCCAACAACATTTTATGTCTTGATTCAATTTTTTGATGAAAACAATTCTTAAAGCTTCTAACATTTCAAATGGGTTAATAGGATGCTCACTTGACCTCCTCTAACTTATGTTTTTTTAACCATGACAATATGTAACTTGTAGGTTTGATTCAGGCTAGGTCCGACATCAAGCCTACTGGCTGCGATTATAACCCAAGAGTACATCCAACAACCCGTAAACTAGATTTACCTTTATTTTTTATTGCACATAATCTTCTCCAAGTAAAAACCAAAGTATCACAAGAAAATAAATTTATAGGGATGAACTATTCTTTGATCTTCAGGGTTTAGGTTCAAAGCTTCTAGATAATAAGCATGTTCTATACCTAAACAACAATTTTTATTATATCTAAATAAATTTTAAATTCATAATTAGTGAAAATATATAGTGAGTCATGTACCTCAGACTATTTTATTGTATTATTATACAAGACTACTCATATTAGATAATACTCAATTAAAATGATTAAAATTGATTAAAACTAAAAAAACCTAATTATTCATTAAAAATAGCTTGAGCCATAAGTTAAAATTCCACTTTCTTTGTTAAAAAATAATAAATTCTCCTTCCTATATTTATTTTATATATCTTTTTATTAATAAAAAATACTTTTACTTCTTAATAAAGATCTTTAAGTAAAGACTTCTTCTAGTTCTTGAAAATCTTTATATATCTTTTTATTAATAAAAATTATTTTTACTTCTTAATAAAGATCTTTAAGCAAAGGCTTCTTCTAATTCTTGAAGATCTTTAAGCAAAGACTTTTAGTTCACTTGGATATCTCATATTTTTTAATCTGACCTTTATACATTGCATGAATATCATTCTTTTTTATTTATATTTTTTATTTTTAAAGAAGAATTGATAAGTGGTTATCTCAATTATTAATTAATAGTTAGCAAACTAGTATTAAGTAATTTATGATTTAGCATAGTATCTAATAAGTAATTTATGATTTAGAAAAGATTGAAATGTTCAAAAATATACTTACTAGATAATCCTATTCATGAAGCTTTTACCTTTATAACCTTATCATAAAAAATAAAATTTTAATAAAAAAATTGAACGACATAAAAAATAAAATTTTAATAAAAAATTTTAACCCTAATAAGAATGAAGACGTACATCCCAACGGACTTATCACTTATCATTACATTGACATAGATAAAGTTAGCTTATTTTCCCATACTTGTGCCAAAAGATATTACTTCCAGCAGAGGAGTCATTTGATAGCGCCCAATGGATTTGTCAGTAAGATAGCGCACATTATTCTCTAGAACTGCAACGAGAATAACAACACCACACTTCTTTGCAGCATAGCCGATGGCCATTACAAAGGTCCGCCCCATCTGATTCTAGTGCTGCAGTCACAAATTCGTAACCATCTGTCTGTAGGGAGAGAACATTTTAAACTCAGATATTGCCCGTGCTCTCAAAAACCAAATACATCAAAGGAAATCCTTCAAGACGTTGGTGCTGCAGCAAACAATCAAGCTATCATGGTGCGAACAGTAGTAGGAGACGAGACCCAGTTGAATTCCATGGAGACCCAACTCTCCGAATCTGGCATTCCCGTTCAAGTAACAAGTTCTCATTTCCTCCTATTGCTTATACTTCTCATTGTCATTCTATGTTCTGTACATTTTATCTGGATTACAATGAAGGGCTAGAGCTCAGAATGAATGTTTCTCCGAATCGTATAATCGTATATACTATATAATGTTCTAAGGTTGTTGATGTGTCGAGCTTTGTCTTTCTCTGCGCTGATTTGTGAAGGTGGGTCTTGCCATCGGTAAGCTGGGCGGTCCTAGATCCAACCGTGACTCAGTCTTTGCTTTGATTCCAACCCCCAAAAATGATGGAGTGGATCCCGCTTCTTTAACTTCTGAAAATTTGGAGTCCAAGTCTGCGAGAGCGGATAAAAGAAAAGTTTCTAAAGGAAAACCAATGACAGATTCATCTTCATTGATAATTGATATTGATTGGGTGGGAGAACATGCTCACCAGGTATGGTTTTCTGACACTTTTTATTTATCGATAATACGGATCATGATTATATTTATGAATCCTTGTATAGGGTTCAGGGGATTTATGGGTAGAAAAAAGGGGCCTAACAAGCATGGAGTTACTTGAGCGCCTGGAACTTTGCCAGTTCAAAATCAGAAAATGGGAAAAAAGTTAGTCGCTTAGCAATGATTTCTCTCTTAACATAAACTAAAATATACACTGGCTTGAATTGGCTTGCAATTTGCTGTAAAATTGGGCAGAATGCGGTACCATATAGTCAGCTTTATTTCTAAAACACAATTGCTTAAAAGATTGTACCATAAAACAGAGATTTATGGAGTTCTTGATTGTTAATTTAGGCCTGTTTCCTAGTGCTTGTTAAATTAAGTTAAGATTCATCTGAGGAACGAGTCCTTATATATAGGATTCTGTTAAGCAATATTGTTAAGATAAGTTAATCTAAATTTAAATAACTTCTGTATTTTCCTCCCTTTTTACAAGTACATGGTGATGAACTTTATGTAGAAATTTCTGCGTTCTTTATGCAAAACAGAAATTTCTGCGTTCTTTATGCAAAACAGAAATTTCACTTCACAAGGAGGTTTCTCGGATCTAGTCCTTATGAACTTTAGCCTTAGTGCTGATCTGAAATATTAATTTACAGCAGCAAAAGATGGACAATATTTCATCTCACTTCAACCCAACACACTAGGCAGCCCAAGAGAAAAGATATCAAGCATATGCCCACAAGTTACAACCCTTAGGGAGCACTTTTCCAAGCACAAACCTGTTCTGGAATCAGTTTAATTAGTGCAGATTTACAGCAGTAAATCTGTTCTATCAGCTTCAAGATGTATGTTAAATCACTTAACGCTTTCAAGTTTCAACCAGATGTTATATCAAATCAACACGAACAACAAGTGCTGGAAATTACCCAATCAAGAAGCCAATGCAAGCTGAAGTCAAATCTGCAATTACACAATTTTGGACAGCTGAAAACTTCACACACACACACACATATATATATATAATAGAAATGAACTACATGTATATACTCACAGCTTATCACAAGCCGGTAGCTTATCACAAGTCGGTACAATTCTTCAAGCTCTCCAAAACCCTTGCTAGGGAAACCATGAAAACCATAGCCACCACCAAAGATGCTCAACAAACAAGCATTGACACCAACAAGTCCTCCTTGTCTTCAATGAGCTTGTATCACACAAGCTCTCTGCACTAGCATAGTTGTTTTCCTTATAGTTTGCAAACCCTAGCCATGTTGCGTCACACGAATACATGGCAAGACAACTCTAGCACTTGCCTCCATGTCTACATGTTGATTCTAGGGTTTGAGTCCTCAAACCCTAGGTATTCAACTCTTGCATCAATACAAGCACCAAGAACTCCATTGAACATCAAGAATACAATAACCAATTCTTCTTCCAAGTAAGGCATCGCACCAAGATCAAGACTCATCAAGCTCATCTCTCCATGATCTTGCCCTAGCCTTACATCTGAAAAGAACAAGGCTCCAAAACCATACAAGGCGTTAGCTTCAACCTCCATGTCTTCTATTAGGGTAGAAACCCTAGTGCTACAACAAGAGGCACAAGAACCATCATCACCTCCAATGTCATGTTTTTCTTTATGGTTATATGCATAGATCATACCCTAGCATCACAAGAGCAAACCTTGGCATTTCACAAGAGCAATCTCTCCAAGAACATCCAAGACATCTCTTTCTCTCTCTCTCCTTGGCATCTCATAAGAGCAATCTCTCCAAGAACATCCAAGACATCTCTCTCTCTCTCTCCCCTTATCTTCTCATAAGGTTTCCTCATGAACCCTAGCATCTTGCTCCCTACAAGACTTCTTCTCTTCTCCTAGGGCTTCTGCATAAACCCTAACGTCTCCAAGACAAGTACAAAGATGGGTACAAATGATGATAATGAATGAAAGAGCTCTCTCCTCCCTTATATATGCAAGTAGGTGGGGGAGGCTAACATACAATAGGGACATGTGTCCATACAAGTAACAAACAAGGCAACCCCACATGGAGTGCTCTACAATACAAGGATGTACATGTGTCAAACTAGGGTTTATCCAACCCCAAAGTGAAACGTGTTGATGTTTGGACAACATTGGGAAGACAGTCTTCCATATATATATATATAATATCATATAATATATGACATGATATTTATAATACAAGGTATAAATATATATAATAAATAAGTAGTTATTTATTATCCAAGGGACGCATCCTTTCATGGATGGTCACCATATGTTCTCTATATATGGAACACTCATCATTGTAATAATATATTGATCATATATCATCTCATATAGAAAGATAAACATGGTATCGGAGCGGGACTGGGATTGACTCCCTCATGGCAGGGCCTAGGAAAATGAGAGATAGCTTGCGTTTTTTGTGAAGATTTCTACATGCCTGCGTGAGAGATGTGCCCTTGCCCTCATATTTTCTTGTCGTCGAGTCGAGTAATTTCTACGAGAGTGCACAACATTTCTGTAGAGTTAAAAGCCTGCATCTACAATGAACGAGGCACTGGACGCCCACCTTCCATAGATATAAAACAATCCTTTATAGTCCTCTGCTAAGAAAATATACACAACAAAATATTGTGCGCAGGGGCTCCATCGAGGACGAATACAGTTTCGGGCCGCAACTGAGCGACCAGTTCAAGCGGAAGGTGAGGATATGTTACAGTAAAGAAACTGACACTGCCTTTTGCTGCAAAATCATCAGAAAAATAAACAACAACGATACTGCAGCATCTAACATCTACAACGAAGTAGAAATAATGCGGCAGTTATCAGGTTACCAAGGCATCGTGAAGTTTCATGCCGTCTACGAGAATCCTCGGGACAAATTCATTCATCTAGTGATGGAGCTGTGCTTCAACGGAGATCTCTACGATGCCCTTCAAAAGGAGGGCACCTTCACTGAGTGCCAAGCCGCGAGCATCTTTAAACAAATTATACAGAGCATTCAGTATTGCCATGAGAAGGGTGTTATGCACTGTGATATTAAATTGCAAAATGTTTTCTTGGCTGACAAAAATGTTGTCAAGCTAGGAGACTTCGATTTAGCTAGATTCTTCACAAAAGCTCTATTACGACAATCTAGGGAGCCTGTTCTACAGAGCCCTTGAGATGATGGAGTGCAGAGGTTACTGGAAGGTTGTGGACATATGGAGCACTGGGGTCATGCTCTATGCAATGCTAGTGGCCGAATATCCCTTTGATTGAAATGAAATTGCTACCGGGAATCTGGATCTACAAAGTCATGTTTGGTATGAAATCTCAGACTATGCCGAGAATCTTATATTGGGAATGCTCCATAAGAATCCCGTGGATCGGTTAACTACGTCGGATATATTGGAGCATCCACGGTGAAGAAGCTCAGTCTGCTAATAACACCGAATTAGATGTTGTTATTCAGGTTGTGCCGAGATGATATCACCAGTAATCAGTGAACGCTAACATTTTCTTAGTCGAGATCACATGAAGCTTGTGTCAATGTGTTGATGTTTGAGGCAGCATCATGAGACATTCTCTCTAGAGGGTTCCGTGTGGACTAGTAGGGGGGAATGTAGACTTCATCCTGACATGCCTTAGATGGTCAGATGAAGGAACCAAGACATTGGTTTCACGAGGAAACCTCGATATGTCTTGGGGGACATTGGTTCCATGAGGGAACCTCGATGTGTCCTAGAGATGTTTGAGGNTCCTAGAGATGTTTAAGGCAGCATCATGAGACATTCTCCCCGGAGGGTCCTGTGTGGGCTAGTAGGGGGGAATGTAGACTTCATCCTGATGTGCCTCAGATGGTCAGATGAAGGAACCAAGACATTGGTTTCACGAGGAAACCTCAATATGTCTTGGGGGACATTGGTTCCATGAGGGAACCTCGATGTGTCCTAGAGATGTTTGAGGTAGCATCATGAGACATTCTCCTCGGAGGGTCTTGTGTGGACTAGTAGGGGTTTGTGCCATAGGTTTAATATTTTCATCTAAACAAAATGCCGAAGGCATTGGATCCAATGTGGGTGTATGGGGAACCAGTGCAACTTCCCAATAGGCAAGTATTGACATGCAATCTTTGCGGCAAAAGGATTTTTGCAGGAATTAGCTGCTTGAAATACCACCTTGCCAAAATCCCTGGGTTTGATGCGGATGCTTGTCCAAACAGTACCCCGGAAATTATGCGTATTGCAAACCAATCACTCATTGATATGGCTAATAAGAGGGATGTGACCGAGGCTCACAAAAAAGAACTTGAACGTGCCACTGCAAATAGATACACTGGAACAAGTGCCTCTGAGGGGGGACCAATACCACAATCCCACTCCTCAGCCACAGGGCCCTCAACTTCTGTAGTCCCCTCATCAACCTCATCTTACTTTGTGCTGAGGTCAACACCTGGGGGGCAACCTTCTATTCGGTCATTGATTAAAAGAAAAGAGATGGAGGAGGCCGACAAGCTTGTGGCCAAATGTTTTCTTTGGAGTGATATACCTTTTAACATTGCCAATAACCCCTTCTACCATTCCATGTTTGAAGCTGCTACAATTGTTGGCCTGGGGTATAGGGTCCCTTCCTATCAGGATTTGAGAGGGCGTCTCCTTCAAGGGGAAAAGGCCGACTATACAGAAAGATTAGCTCAGCTCAGGGAAACATGGATGACCACCGGATGCACCGTGATGTCGGATGGGTGGATTGATGGGAAGGGCAGATCAATTCTAAACTTCTTGGTTAATTGTCCCAAGGGACAATGTTTATCAAAAGTGTTGATGCAAGTGCATATANTGCACAATTATTATGTGAGTTGTTGGATGGCTTTATCTGAGAGATAGGCCCGCAGTATGTTGTCCAAGTTATCACGGACAATGCTGCTAATTATGTTGTTGCTGGGAGGATGCTTATGCAGAGGTATCCATCCTTGTACTGGAGTCCTTGTGCCGCCCATTGCATTGATTTGATGCTAGAGGACATGGGAAAACTTCCTTGGGTCAAGGAAATCATTGATTCAACCCGGAGTGTGACAAAATATATATATAATCACACATATGTTCTTTCACTCATGAGACAATTCACAGGGAACAAAGAGTTGGTGCGTCCCTCAATCACACGTTTTGCCACCAACTTCATTTCTCTTCAGTCGCTCCTCAATAGTATGTTGGACTTACAAAGAATGTTTCTTTCTAATGAGTGGGCTGCTTGTGTCTATAGCACCAAACAAGATGGGCAAGCCATAGCCCAACTTGTGGGACATGACCTGAGATTCTGGAGTGGAGTAGGGGAGGTATGTACCATTAGTGAACTTTTGGTAAAGGTTCTTTGATTGGTTGATGGTGAGAAGCCCGCAATGGGCTACTTGTATGAGGCCATGGATGCCTGATGATGATTCATCTCATGAGATACATTTATTTTGATCATTTGATGTGATTTTGTATCTACTATCATCCTATTAGGAACATGTTTCAAAATTTTCAGTTTAGTAACGATATGTGACCACTTGACATCTTATGCATCTTATTTATTGGTTGTATTTTCATATTTATGTAGCAAAGTGTTTGACAGAGAATGATTTCGGAAGCAAACCAATAGCCAACTAAGGCTAATGCATAAAGATAACCAAGACTGATCAGAAAGTCCAACCATAACCAACAGAAAGTTCGAGCCTAAACCAGGAAACCAGATTGCGGCAGCTGCTCCCTAGACTTGCGCACTAGCCCAGTTCCTGCAGTGCGCACTTCTTCCCAGCTGCAATTCTGAGCAGTGTGTACAAAATGAGGTCTGGCTACTTGTATTTATACTGTTTCCTGAGCTATCTGGGCCGACTTCTTATTCTGGAGACTAAATACTTAATATTAATTATTTCCTTGAGCCGACTTGTCTTCTAGGGTTATGTTCAATAGGGTTACTTCTTGCTTCCTAGAATATTCTAATCTCGTTAAGGTTACATGTGGAGGTAAATACCTCCCGCAGCTACCATAATATCAACAAACATAAATTTTAAAAAGGCGTGTTTGTTTTCAATTTTTCCCTATTTCTAACATGATATATCATGGACTGACATTTTCTGCAGAAAATGGTCCAGGACTGACATTCTCCTGTGGCACAGATGGTGACCTGATCAGGATGAATGGTCCGCCCCCTATGGCACAGATGGTGATTGGATTAGGGAGGTTGGTACAAGACTGACATTTTCTCTATGACACATATGGTGACCTGATTAGAGAAAAAGGTCTGGGACTGACATTCTTCTATGACACATGTAGTGACCTGATTAGAAGAATGGTCCCTGTAGCCCATGGTGTGGCTTTCAACATCTAGAAGGACTGACATTCTTCCTGTGGCATAGATGGCAACCTGATTAGGAAGAATGGTCCTTGTAGTCACGTAACACTCTGTTGAGTGCGTGACAACTGTGAGACACATGCATAGTCGTGGGACTATGGTGGAGGCTGTGTGTCTCTAGACACTAGCTGTGTGCTACTATAGTGGTTGTGTACCACTAGCAGTGACTGTGTGTCACTAGATAGTAGCTGTGTGCTACTAGCAATGGTTGTGTACCATTGGACAGTAGTTGTGTACTACTATGGATCAACACAATCGTGTTCTATTGGATGGCATTGTAGTAGCTGTATGTTACTAGCTGATTATCATGGAGACTACCAGATCACTTGGAGCAGCTGTGTGCTACTAGCTGATTGTCATGGAGACTACCAGATCACTTGGAGCAACTGTATGCTGCTTGATTACAGAGACTGTGACGAATGATTTGAGCTATCGTTGGCATGATGAAAAATGTCTCCCTCGTTGAGAGGGAGTGTTGATGTTTGGAAAACATTGGGAAGACATTCTTCTATATATATATATATATATATATATATCTAGAAGAATGTCTTCCCAATGTTTTCCAAACATCAACNAATACAAGGTATAAATATATATAATAAATAAGTAGTTATTTATTATCCAAGGGACACATCCTTTCATGGATGGTCACCATATGTTCTCTATATATGGAACACTCATCATTGTAATAATATATCGATCTTATATCATCTCATATAGAAAGATCAACAAAATGCCCTCCAAGCATGATTCTCCTTGGCCTCAACGCCCCTACGGTGGTTCTCTATCCAAATGTTCTCATGCAAGGCGCTCCTCCTCTAATTGTGTGCCACATGCCCTCTTATGTGCTCGATGCTACTCTCATGTGTGCCAATGTGGTCACAAAACTCCAATGCTCCTCCTCAACATGTGTCCGAGTCTATCATCAACCTCCATGAAGTGTGCTCCTCAACCCAAGCATCCTCAACTCAAATGTCCAACCTCCAAGGTATATATCACATGGTCCCATGCTCCAAGGGCTAAGTACCCTCCTCCAAGTGCCCAACTCTTCTCCTGCTAGGTCGGTACCTCCCCTAATCGAGCAATCGACTCCCCCATTATGTGCACCCAATGGGTTAGTCATCATGTTGATTGGGGCAACAACCTCCTAGGTCAAGGTGCTATTCTAGCACTCTAACCAAGGTCATGCATCCACTATCCATATGTCCTTGAAGCATCAGCAAGGGGCTAGGAGACATAGCACTCTCCTAGCAAGGTGAAAAGTAAAACACTTTTGGAGTAACCCCAAAAGATAACACTTTAAGGATCACATAGGTGACCACTTACATTTAATATATTTGAACTTTATTTGGTCCTGAAAGGTCAAATCTCTTAAGATAAGGTATTGGGCTCATGGTCCTAGAGGGTCAATATAGTAAGGTCCCGATCTACCCTTCTATGCGAAGGGTTGGTTCTGGAAAGTCAACTTTTCTAAAATAAGGTCCTGGGGTTTATTTGGGGCTCAAACTGGACAACAAAGGAGCATTGCAGCTAGGGACATGCAACAGAAGCAGGTTTGCGGGGACTGCTAGAACAAACATAAATGGGGTGGTGGTAACTTTGACACTGGTTATTTGTGAGAGTTTGTACTTTGAAGTTTGAACCCTTATTTCTTCAGGTTGTTGCAATAGGATTCATTCGTTCCTCTTGGCATCATTTTGTGGTAAAGGTGATACTCAATCTGGCCTTATTTCTTACCCTAAGGAATGGTAATATCCTGAAAGGTCTTACCTTCAAGATATGTGGTTTGTCTGAAATGGCCCCTGCTCTTGTTTATCCACCAGCACAAAGTAGTCTTCAAACATTTGGTTAAAAAAAAAGGAAAAAGAAGGAAAACCATATAGAGCTACTTAGCTGATTTATTCTGTTTTTCTTGTAGCTAAGTGCAGTTCACTGAAGATGTTGAGATTCATGCTATGTCTTTACTTGATGAGTCCACATGCACTGAACTTGTAACTACTGGCTACCAGATCCCACAACCATGACGACCTACTCATATTATCCCTATTTTCCTTAACATTATTTTCACGAACACTACAATCTGCTACTGTGGCTTCTTCCATATTCACATGGAACAGTAAACACATTGCATTCCACAACGTGTGAAGTAGCAAATTCCAGAATAGAAGCAGAAAGAAAAGATGAAACCATTTCTAGAAGTATCATTTCTCGAAACTGCTGTACTGAGCTGTTGTTTCTGGTCTGTCTTTAGAAGCTTGAATGACAAATTTGCCAAATAATTTATTTTTGATCCAGATGATGAAAAAGAGGAAAATAATCACAGGCAAGGAACATGAAATCTTCTGATCAAATTATATCTTGGATACAAAGGAACCACCCCTATTTCAGAAAATGTTTTCCTGTTTCCGAAAAGCCCCACTTTCTCATTTCATTAAGATTAGGTAAATTTTTATAGGAATTTGTAAACATAGAAATGGAATTTTTTTTCCCGAAATCAAATTTATTTTGACCATGGTTTCCTCATCTGAATTTATCCTAGGTCTTTCAAGTACTGCACGGAGCTGCAATGACTTGGAGTTTGCTTTTCTGTGCTTTGAATAACGTGCTCAAACCAAATTTAATTACATGAAGTTGTTATTTGGAACAACTAATATTCACCAAAGAAATAATTCTCTCAAATGCTCTTATCAATTCAGGTCTCAAAAATGCTTGTTGGAGGGTTGCATGTGATGGGAATCTATGTATGGTGTGGTGAAAGTACCTTCAAAAACTCCACTTTGGTGCTTTGGCAGGTAAACTTGTTATGTCATGGAGGTCGGAACATATTTAATATTT
>JASDQU010588644.1:4571-19262 GCA_032191745.1 Picea mariana
CTTTCTCTAGATTGCTGACTTCTTTCTGTCTTTGCTTCTTCTAAGTCTCTTCATGATTGATTCTGATTTCGGCTTATCTTGTAATAGCTTCCACATGATTTGTTTGATGTACTTCATCCTTTCATGTGTATTATATAACCTGTATAGCAATCCTTATCTTGTTGTTCTTCCATAGGTATAGTTCTTCTTGGAGCACATTATCTTCTAAGATATAGATATAGAAGATATGTACAGAGACTATGCAAACAAGATATGTACAAGAAATAAGAAGAGTATTGTTACCTTCAGAAGAAGTCTCTTTCATTCTGCTTAGTCTTCTTTGTAGGTTTATTTTCTTTGGCAACTGATGCTTCGTGTTTATCCCTCCTTTTCTTTATCTTGGGACAATGATTCTTGTAGTGACCATACTTTCGACAGTTGAAGCATTGTATTTCTGAAATATCTTTCTCTTGGTTTGGCTTCCTCCTTGAACCAAACTTCCTTTTGTTCCTGAAATTCTTGAATCTTTCCATGAAAGCTTGATCATCATACTTCTTTTGGGGTTTCTCTTTGATCCTGGATTCTTCTTGAGCACGATAAGTCCAAAGTTCTTCAAATGTAGGATTCTCCTTCCTTGTGTTCATGCTTGTGGAAAATGCATCCCATGTCTTGGGAAGACCATTGAGTACTATGTTTACCAATTCATTCTCTGAAATTATCTCTTCAATAGCTTGTAGTTGATCTTTTAACTGAGAGATCCTCACAAATTATAATGTTATACTGTCATCATCATTCATATTCATGTCACGGATCTCATTCTTCAGACTCATTACTTGTCCAATGTTTCTGACTGAGAAGAGGTTCGTTAGGGCATCGTACATCTTCTTCGATGAGTCAATATGGGAGATGTAGGGTATCAAGTGATCTCTTATAGAGTCCACTATGATACTCATGGAATTGATGTCACCATCTTTGAACTTCTCCATAAATACAATGTTCTGCGGTTCCTTCTCTTTTCCTTTTTCAAACTCTAGTTCCATGATCTTTCCTTTGACGATATCCAATACTTTATTCTTGGCAAGGATGAGGTCAATCCTTGTCTTCCACGCTCTGAAGTTAGAAGCTCCATCTAACTTGCTTTCTAACTTCATAGAGTAAGTCATGGCTGCTTTGATTTGGTCAACCCTAGATTTGATCAAAAACTCAAACTTGACGTCTTGGCTTGCTGAGAGTACCAAGAGATGTGCTAGGCTGGGGCGCATTGGTCTATCCGAAGATTAGGTCAATCCCTTCACTTAAGGTGCCTCAACGAGAGGATTAGGGTTTCTGCAACTACACCTGCTAGTAACCCTAGTTGTAGTGCTTTGGTGATTGCTCCTGCTAGAAACCCTAGCGACAATTCTTCAACGAGCTCAATATCCTTATGGCTATGTTTCCTTCCAGTAGTTAGACTGAATGAAGGAGGTGGTTGCCCATAAACTATTAGAATATGAATGGATATGCTCATTTTACCATCGAAAATATCACTATTGTCACCCAACCATAGGATGAAGCCACCCTCCGAGCACCTTAACCTTGACTGAGAATCATTCCAGAAGCAAACCCTAGGCTAGATAGCCAAACAAAGTGTAGCACACCTTTCCTCAAGGATAACGCATCAAAAAGAGTTGATCAGATAGTCCAAACCCTAACCAAGAGATAGTCCAAGCCAAACATGATCTGATAGCTTCAACAACTGCAATGGCAGCTCTCCTCAAACCTGCGCACAAAACTAGGCACTGTAGTGCGCACAAGTGGTGTTCTGCAATTCTGAGACTTCCTGCCATAATGAAGACTGGCCTCCTGTATTTATAGTAATTCTAGCTAACTTCCTGGGCCGACTTCTCATTCTGGGTATTTTTCTGTTCAGTATATATTATTTCTTCTGGCCGACTTCTTCTCTTGGAGGCTAATAACCTAATATAAGTTATCTTCTTGAGTCGACAAGTCTTATAGGGTTATTATCCAACTCATTAGGTTTTCTTATTGCTTCCCGAAATATCCTATTCTCGTCAGGTTTACATGTGGAGGTAAATACCTCCCACAAATACCATAATATCAACAGTTATAATTGGTAAATGTAACATACTATTATTCATGACTATGAAGTAATTTCAGCAGCTTGTTCCCTCAATATCGCGAACAATATTTAAACAAGCAATATAATAACTTATTCATTCATAAAGCACAACAAATAACTATTGAAAATATGATAAATATATGCATGCAATCATCACATTACACAGATATTATCGTGGTTCAACCCCTCCTAGGCTACGTCTACAAAGATTTGGCTCTTGGCTCTTTTATTATGATAGTTATGCATCTACAGCGTCGTGTGCTTACAACTCTTCTCATATGGGTAAGATCTATATGAGGCGAACTAGATTGCACCAGGCTCCTCAGCCTACGATCTAATCCTCAAGATCTACCTTCTCTCTTCTCCTCTAGCTCAACAACTTACAAAACAATTCATATAACAAAATGTAAACTTGATTACTAACTAAGTCGAAACAATTACAAAATCCATAAACAACAATAACAACCTCCTATAATACCTCTGTATCGATATTTATACATATTTTGGATCTTCAACCATTACAATAAATTACCAAAACCCTAACCCTACTGATGTTAGGTCTTCCTCTCATGCGTGCGTGTTATTCTTTCTTCCAGTTGTCGCTTTCCTTGTGCACGCTTTCTTGCATGCGTGCGTGCTGTTCTTTCTTCCAGTTGTCGCTTTCCTTGTGCACACTTTCTTGCATGCGTGCGTGTTGTGTTTCCTTCCAGTTGTTGCTCCACTCTCTGCATGCTTTCTTTCTCCAAGATCATCCTTCTTTCCACTTCAACCTGCTGCCAACATTGATCTCGCAATCTTCTTGATCCATGGCTAGGGAACTATCTTCGACTTTTTCGCAGTCATCTTTGTCAGGTACCGATGTAGTGCAAGCATCACATAATTCTTTCGGTCTCCCAAGTTGTAATCACTGATTTTGAGAGCTGGGATCAATTCCAGCTGCTGTCCAACTGTGCGTATCCCCTTTGGGAGGTACGTCGTCATGAGTGTGTACTCGAAGTCACGCGGGATTCTGTCACGACTAACCACACCAACTAGAGGCGAGATGTAGTCGGGCAAGACCGACGGGATCAACTTCGCGTTCACCAAATCATCGCGATGCTTGCTTCTTTTCTCAGTCGATGCTCAACTAGATTGACGTGCAGTCGAGGGGGGTGATTTCAATCCTCCCATCGACGAGGCATGTATTCTTGCAGACATGACTTTATCAGCCATAAGGTTGATCAAGATCTCTTCAACAGATTTCTCCACTACGCTAAGCTCGCCCGACATGAATGCTCGTGATCAAATAACTCTGGTAGAAGAATGAACATGCAAGGTAAGCAAAACGGGTGGTGAGGTCTAGATAGTACAACTCCGTATGAAATCAATTCTATGAGGGCTCGAATAATCATAGTTTGCAAAAAGTGGTCCCAGTGCAACGTCCGACGGGATAAATAGGGAACGATGTAATGGATTCCTCCAACGGGCAGAAATGCCTCAATAAATATGATTCCATCCATTGTGGCACGGTCCCAACAGTCTAATGGCGATCTTTTCGTCAATAAATGTGTTTCTAACCATTCTGGAGCATCGTTCTAATGGTCGGGATGCCTCCAACGGTCATATAGCTTCGCCATGGCGAAGTGCCATTCTGTGATGTTCTGGTATTCTAACGAGATTCAAGTTCTGCAAGCCTACCTTCTGCGAAGTCCTCTCTGGAACCTCCTGCAATTTTTCTAACTTTACTTTCTTCTTACTGATCTTTCTGGCCTTCTTTCCTGTGATTTGAGTCTCTAGATTCCTCTTTCGATTCTTGTTCTTATCATTTGTTAGTGTAGTAACTTTGCACTGTCGAGGGTCTTTCAAAGGATTCAAGTGTAATACCTCTTCTCTTATTATTTCCGGGGTAGGTGGTCTTCTCTCCTGAATGGACAGGTTCTTTAATCCTTCTTGTGTTCTTTCAACTTCGATATCTAACTCTCTTTCTTTCTGTTGCTTCGACTTTTCCTCTTGTTCTTCTATTAGTCATGCTATTTTCTTGGCTATAACGTCCCTTAATTCTT
The DNA here is from genome assembly GCA_032191745.1 of Picea mariana. NCBI lineage: Eukaryota > Viridiplantae > Streptophyta > Pinopsida > Pinales > Pinaceae > Picea > Picea mariana. The sequence goes on from JASDQU010588644.1 coordinate 8,712, forward strand.
TCTTTTTCTGTTCTGTAGCTTCTTCCTCTGCTTTCCTCCAGATATGATCTTTCTCAACCCAGGTCTTTTCTAACAAGTGCAAAAGGAGCGTTGTTATCAACAAACTTAATGACCTCAAATTCCTCTTCAGTCAATGTTCCATGGGCTATCATAGCGACATGAGTAAATCTTCCACATAGGGTTATCATATTCCCTTTAAACAATCCTATCCTTCCCAGTAAAGGAACCATAACAGGCTTTCCTAAAATTTCCCAAGTTCTTTCTAGCATGATATTCACCTGTGTTTCCTCATCCATAACATAGTCTATGTTGAAGTCTCCTATTCTTGTTTCTATGCACTCCTTTTCTTTTAAGATCTCTGGTAAACTGATGTCTCTATGATCATTCAATGTTTCTTTCAACTGTAATAACATAGTCTCTAATTCTTTCTGGTTATCTAACATATCCTTAGCCTCTTGAACTTCTTCATGGTTTTCTTGTCTCATGTTCATCTTTTCAACTTTAGCAATCATTCTAGGGCAATCCAAAACCTCATGACCAACAACTTTACAACAAAGACAACTATGACCTGTACCAGGGCATTCCTTAACAAGATGTCCTGGTCTTCTGCAGTTATAACACAATGTCAATCCTCTCTTTCTCATAAATGATCCCCACCCTTTCCTGTACTGTGCACTGGGATCATAGTGATGTAATATGCAAAAAAAAATTCTAGGTTCTTGCATCCACTTATTAGTCCAAAAATTCTTTCTATGCATAGGAATAACATATCTTTCACTAGCTTTATCAAATTTATACAGATCAGATCTTCTTTCTTCTAGTTGTGCCCTAGTTTTCAGACTATGACAAAATCTATCATACATACCTAGAATCATACTTTCTATTAGCACTAGGAGTCACCTTCAGATTGCATGGAAGACAAGCCCAATACCCATCAAGTTATAAGTGAATATAAGGGTGTTTAAAGGGTCAAATGGACAAGGACTCAAATTATAATGTTCTAACTCAGATAACAGGGCTAGCATGCACCAACAATGAAGGTCTTGGCTAAATTCAATCAATATCTTGGGAGTAAGTATGAAAAGAAGGAAGACTTGAATAAGGGAAGTGTAGAGGCTACTGTAAACATCAGGTCTACAAAAACCTAAGGAGGAAAGTTTTCTAACACAAGATCTTCTTGAACTAAGAAACTAAGGAAGCTAAATAAACATCATGATAACATAATGATCAAACATCCATCATAACATCACCACAATCATTCATGTGAATCATTCAAAGCATGAACATTTAGCAACAGAAGTAAACAAGATAAAAGAGAAGTTGATTTCTATTAGTTAAAATGTCTTAAGTCTAGTACATCACTAGATCACAGTTACTTCATCAAAATATTACCGTCTAAGGGAGCCTTGCTTAACCATTCGAACCTACTAAAGCAATTGATCTATCTATTTATAACAAAAAGGGAGGAAACAACTGGATATACAAGCTGGCCTCCTTCCCTTGAAAAACTCTAAACATTTATTTTCTCTAACAACTTATCTAACCACCTATGCTATAAAATAGTAAAATGTTGGTGACTAATCCAACTGAATTGATTCCCTTTTGCTGCGCATCTCCTTGTTTTCCATGTGTCTTTCAAAGCATGTGGTTGTCTTCATGATGCCAGCTGATGTTTCCACAATCTTCTCCATCATTAATTTATCCCAAAGTGGTTAGCTTGGTCCTCCTAGATCCCTGGTGTTTGTTGGCAGTTTCCTTGGGTAGCAAATCTAGGTAGCGCACTACAAGGAGAAAATGTAGCGCCTGTAGGTAGCACCTTTGTGCTGCATATGTGTGCTAACCTTTTCCCTCTATGAAATATTAGGTAGAGCCTGTAGATAGCGCCCCTGTGTTGTGCCTGTGTGTCAATTACGTTCTCTGCTCAATATTAGGTAGCACTACTTACGCTGTGTCTGTGTGCTAACTCTGTTCTCTGCGCAATATTAGGTAGCGCCATTCGGTAGAACCACTTATGCTACGTCTATGTGCAGATTTGGGTAGCATTACCAAAAATGCAATGCCTTCAATCTTGAACATGTGCAGAGTAATTTGTGGTTTTTCATGATGACAAAACCGTTTTAATCAGGTGCCTTGACTGTACAATAGGTAGTGCCTTTTACCACTGGGGAAGCTAGCACTTAGCAAAAAACCCAAAACCCAGATAGTTAAATGCTTAGAAGCCTGTATAGATGGCAGAGATAATATTTGCATATTGGTTAACCCTCCCAAAAAGGAACCATCCTAAAAAATGGGGCTTACTCTTTACCAGCTATTTTGTCATTTTGACACTTAAACTCATACTCTTTCTGGTAGAAAGAGGATCTTCAATCGACACAACAAACTTCTTCTTCTTAGCATTTACATGCTTCTTCAGTGTAGTTGCGCTCTTCTTAGTTGTTGGTTTTTCATCTTCAATGACAGCTTCAACCAACACATGTAAATTTCTTTGGGCAACCTCATCTTGAAAGTGCTTCATCTCTGCCTTTAGCTTCCTCTTCTGAGATTGAAAGTCTCTATTCTGTCTGTAAAGGTTCTTTAGCTGTCTATGAAGGGGTTGGGCCCTTCTTGCTGCAAACCCTGCCAAGTCAAGGGTATGGCTGTAGCCATCCATAAGCTCTGTCATATTGACTCTATCAGACATGGCTTCCTTTTTCAATTTAGCCACCTCCTTTATTGCATCTTTAAGTTGCTTGATAAGTCTCTTAAAGGTCTGACTGTCAGGAGGGGCAGTGTTATGCACAGTCTCAAGAGGTTTTTTTCTCAGCCCCTCTTCCACCTGTATGGGAAATGTCTTGTCCACCTCATCAGGTTTCTTGGTGGCTTTGCTTTTACTTTTCTTCCTCTGCATAGGGTTTTCTTCATTTCTTATCACAGGCTCCTCAAAGTGTTTCACAGGGGTTTCTTCGTTTCTCTCCAAAGGTCTTTTAGTACCTTTACCTTTCTGTACAGAGGATTCTTGTTTTTCTTCCACAGGATTTTCAATGCCTTTTCCCTTTTTCTTTTGGATAGGGGTCTCTGGTTTCTCCTCCATATGCTTTTCAATGTTTTTTCTCTTCTTCTTTTGAATAGGGGCTTCTAGTAAGGACTGCTCTTTGAAAACCTCCTTAGGAAGTGATGACCTTGTGAAAGGTCTTTTATCCTTGATTTCGACTACTGGAGGAGAAGAGGGAAAGAGAAGCTTCTTCCCTCTCTTGGATGTAGCTTTGGTAGAAGAAAGCACCTCTTCTAACCCTGGTGGAGGAGGTGGTGAAAAATCTTTGTGTGGAGAAGGACAAACTTCCTCCTCAGCTTCTATGACCTGCTTGTTGATCTCTGAAACTTGAACAAGGGCTCTGCCCTTTCTCTTCCTACTGGTCCCTGCTTTAGTAGCACTGGTGGGAACAAAGGACTTGCCTTCTGTGACTGAGGAGTTGGTGCTAGATCCAACTTGAAATGAGAGGTAACAACAAAATGATCCCATGAAATCTCTTTCTTACCCAATTCTTCAGAGACTAGCATTATGATTAATCCAGAGTGGAAAAGGCTAGAATCCACATCTTTAGATTTGGCTTGTATCCTGTCTGAAATCTTACCTATACTCCTCAACAAGTAATAAGGAACATTCATCTCAACCTTACCAGTAAAATGTAGCAACAACTTTATATGGTACTGGTACAATGTGTTAAATATCCCTTCACAAGTAAAATATCTCTGTATGATCTTCAATAATCTGTCAAATTGTTCAATCAATTGACTCCTTGGCATACTTTTGGACAAATCATTGACTTGATATTCAGGTTTAAAAAGATCTTTTGCATAGGCTGAACTCAAAGCCATGGCTTTGAACCACTTTTCACCTGTAATGGGGATCCCTATTGCAGTTGAGATAGAGGCTTTAGTCACCTCAAACTCCAAATCCCCAACCTTGGTTTTCCTGCCATCAAACTGTAATGAAAACTGTCTTTCTACCTCTGGATGGCCTCTCTGCATGTTCTGACAGAAAGAGAGGCACCCTAATATTTGAAAGGCCTCTCTTGCCATGGGCTCTGTATAAAAAAGATGCATGTCCATCGGTTCTGTCCTAACCACCTTGCCACCTTTGTGTGTCTTCCTCGATTGAGGAGTCTCCATGGCTTAGAATGAGGGCTTTCGAAAGGCTTAAGGGATGGCAATGACCAGGAAGGCTTTGAATAGGGCTTCAAATATATAAGGCCGACCCTTTTAGATAGACTGATGCTAGTAAGCCAAATTAAACCCTTAGGCTTGTACATGTATTTTGGAGTGTAAACAGTGAGGGGGTAATTCGAAATTGGCCCTCTGCAATTGAGTGAAAACGCCAAACCCCATGGTGAAAGGAAGCAAGGAAAACAGAGAGGGTTTGAGCAGCGCCTTTGGGTAGTGCAACACATACACAAAGGATAGGCTATTTACAGGCTTGCGATTTCAATGGTTAAAGCAAACAACAGTGATCAGACCATAGATACAGGCAAAGAAGTTTACAGGTCTGAAGAGGAGAAAAGACAAGGTTACCATGCAAATATGGGCCCCTTAATACTCTGCAAGCTTAGCAAACCGAAAACCCGAGCACAAATTTCCTGTGAAAATTGATATGCAGAGGAGGCAACACGGGATACTTGTGGAGTAGACACCTATTGAGATCTTCAACGCAATCTTAGGATGAAATTGAGAAAACTTCGGCCCTGGAGTCTTTCTCAGCATCGGATTTGGTTGACATGCGGTCGCCTGATCAGAACTTGTGAATTTGCGCAGCGCAACACTGTTGAGTTTTTCAAAATTAGAAACCGTTACCAAGGCTCATAAATGCAAGATCTTTGAAGGCATCTTTAACCGACTTTTGGCACTGAAAACAAGGGACATGACATCAATCGTGGCAATCATGACTCGAGGTGGAAGTATGATGAACATGATAGGTGCTACGGAACTGCCTGATGAGTAGGCAGTGCTTCCATTCCAAAACATGATTGGACAGGTAAGCAAGGACAATGAGGCATGCCTACGAGATCATGAGTGAAGAGGAAGAGGTGTCACATCAGTTTAACAATGGGAGGGATCGACCTAGGGACAAGTCATGAAAGGGACCAAAAATAAATCAAAAGATAAAATGGTTCAAGGATCAAAAATCAATTTGAGGATCAAACTAGAGCTAAAACTCAAAACTTTAATCATCTAGGGGTTCCTACTAATCATAAACTAATAAAGGGATGAAACTTTCAAAGAAAATTAAAATATAAGTCTTAAAAAGGGGAATGAAAACAAACTAAAAGACCCAAGGCAATTTAGTGTGATAACACTTTCGAAGAAAAAATTTCCACTTATCTTACCTTTATCGGAGCACAAAGCTTTAAAATCTTACCTCTTTTCTTCAAATCAGACTTCTTTTTCTTAGCACAAAGCTTCACAAATCAAGTAGAATACTGCGCACTACAACAACAGATCTACGCACAAATATTTCTCTTTTCTTCAGTTCCCAACAATCACAGTTTCAGGTCCCGACAACAAAACCATTTGTTGGCACAGGGGCAGACCCAGGGTTCAATGCTTCAACAACGCACCAACAAAACCCTAACTACCGACCCTTTCGGCAACACCTGCGAAGCAGATGAAGTCTCACCTGAGGTAGAGGCAGGGGGGGTTGCAAGACTCAAGTGTCTACAACTTAGCTGGGACACAGATATGTGATCACAATACTTAACAGAGCACTTAACAAACAATGTCTTAAGTTATGATTCTTATTCACATCGCGGGTTAAGCCCTAGTTACAGATCGACGCAGTAACAACCGAGGTTAAGCACATCTAACCAATTAGCACATAGCATAAGAACAAATCTAGCATTTATTCACATCATAAAGCACTAAGCATTCATGTATCTACCTATCATGCATAAACACATAAACAACATAAATAACATTGCACCAGCACAATATTATAGGATATACGTGGTTCACCTTAGTGTGGGGCTACGTCCACCAATATTCTTCTCTTTTTATTAGTCTCTTCCAATCTTCTTACATGCACCAAGCCACAAAACTAACTCCGCATAGGACAAGAGATCTGTGTGCACCTTGCTAGATCCTCCTCCCTCGAGCCAGGTCAAGGCATAGAGCCTTCTTACAATCACTTGCACTGAACTCTGCAAGTCTCAACATACAATATGCACACAACATTCACAACTATTCTCACTTAACAACCTTCATAGGTTTTTCACAAAGCCGATTAGAACTACTCTTAGCACACAGGCCGATCAGAACTCTACAATCACATAGATCGAACTACTCTCACACTTCTTTGCACATAGCTAACACTAGCACTTAGCACTTAGCACACCGACCTTTTGCTACTTTTCAGTGTTGATTTTTGTCTGATAGCTAACACTAGCACTTAGCACTTAGCACACTAGCTAAAAGTATGTCCAACAGAAACTCCTATACCCCTAGGCACAAAATTGAGCAAGCGAGATGAAGGCCCTACAGTGGATTCTACCTTATACAAAAGTTTAGTAGGCAGTTTTTTGTATCTTACAACAACTAGGCCTGATATTATGTATGCAACCAACTTTGTTTCCAGGTTCATGGAATCTCCCAAAGATTCTCACTGGAAGATGGCGAAAAGGATTTTGAGATATGTTGCAGGCACTCTTAATTTTGTTTTATGGTACTCTCAGTCTGAAGATAAGCATCTTTCTGGTTACACTAATAGTGATTTTGCAGGTAGCCTAGATGACCAAAAAAACACCTCAGGGTATGCCTTTCACCTGGGCACTTATTTGATTTCTTGGGCATCAAAGAAACAACCCATTGTCTCAATATCTTTTGCAGAGGCAGAATATGTCGTTGATACCTCAGCGTCTTGTCACGCTGGGTGGCTACGAAGACTATTGAATGACATGTCACATACAGAAAATGAGCCAACTCCTATCTTCTGGGACAATACTTCCACAATTGCCTTATCCAAAAACCATGTTTTTCATAAGAAAAGCAAGCACATCGACAGTCACTATCACTTCATACGCGAGCTAGTCAATAATAGTCAAATTGCTCTTGAATTTTGTGGCTCACGAGATCAACTCGCAGACATTTTTACAAAGCCATTAGGAAAAACCGTTTTTGATTTTCAGAGACAACACTTGGGCATTATCAGTGTTGATGTTTGTAACTGTTGAGTTTAAGAGGGAGTGTTAGTTATAACTATAACCTCAATAATATGTGATTGTACACAGCCAGTTGTTCTGGCAAGTTGTACCAATTGTTAGGATCCGTTCCTTTGTTTCTTGATTCAATTTCTTCTTTTCCTTTATAGCTCTAGGCTATCAGTGAATACAATAGCGCGCTTTGCATATTCTCGTTCCTTATTCTGTCTACTCCGTTTCTTGTTTTTCCTGCATAGTTTCTTGTTTTGTCAATCTAGACCTATCCCCAAGTCTCCAAACGCCTACAACTGCATACCAACTGCATACGTGAGCTCCTGCTTCAATTACATTCACTGGGACCAAACATTTGTGCATAGTGCACAACAATCTGAGATACTACCTTAGTATTCAATTCCACAAGTCGACCCTTTAATAGGGCGCAACTCACTCGACCAGCGTTGGACCCTCTTGATAGGGCGCGACCTCTGCAAGGTTCGAGGGTACTTCCCTTACCCCGTGATTCCTATGGAGTAAATGGCTCTTCTCAATGGAGTTCATTCCCCCTCTACTCCCTTGAGGGGGAATGAACTCGCGGCCCTTATCACCGACGTGGCCCACGAAATAGCACTCGTCGGCCTTTACCTGCCTTCAACACAACCCCAACCCGAGCTCAGACAAGCGGTAAAACCGCCCTTAATGGGCTTTGAACACAGCGCTTATGGGCTGTGTTGTCATTCACTCAGTAAACTGCCTTTAAGAGGTAAACAAAACGTTGGTAAAACTTTTCTTTTCATACAATTATTAGAAAAGATGTATAAGGGTTTTTAAATCCATACCCCGCATCTCCATTTGCCTTTTGTTTTAAGGGATCCACTGGTCTAACGCCCGTTTTATCTATGCGCGCCCTGGTTGCAGAGCGAACGAACGTGAACAACGGAAAAGAGTAGGCAGCTCTATCATCAAATTTATTGCTTGCAAGACACTGTTCACAACCACGAGATCTCCTAATTAAGTATTTAAGCCATCAGGGAGGTAGAGAAAAACAGTCTTAGATATTCAAGTGGCGGGGCTATTTGAGATGGGTAACACACTATTGTATGTATTCCAGTTGCGGGGATAGCTCAGTTGGGAGAGCGTCAGACTGAAGATCTGAAGGTCGCGTGTTCGATCCACGCTCACCGCAATTTGTTTTTCCTAATTCATCCTTAGAAAAGTTTGTCAAGCTCAAGCAGGCATCTGCCAAATACTTGTAACAGAAGGTGAAACTGAATGATTTCATTTGTAACTGAAGTTTGGCTCTGTTTCAAAAAATAGTACTACATATGGTACAGTGATTGAGCTGCCTTTATTTGATGAAGGCCAAATACTGCTAAGTTAACTCATACCGACCGTGATGGGTCTCAGCTGTTTTCCTCCATTTCCTCCGTCACCATCCCTTGGACTATCAATGTCCAGAGGAGCTGATTTATGCATGATGAATTTCTATACATGAAAAGGAACAGAACATTCAAAGATATATTCACTATTGGTTTATACATCATGAATATAAATATTGTGAGCTTGCAACAGATGGCAGGCACAATTTTCCTTCAAGAACAGTAGAAATATATATTTGAGTTACTGGAATTGTAGAAGATGGAGGGTTGTCACCTCAAGCTGCGAAAGCCAACTCTTCAACAGCCTAGGGGAAAGGTACTGTAGAGAAAGATATTTGGGTTCTCATATATGCACGGTAATTATGAAGGGATCAAGGGATCAACCATAATAATAGGGATTGTCTTATATCGGGGCAAACTAACATCTCTGGCAGAAAGGAGCTTTTTGGTCAAGATAGAAATAATGACAGGAGCTTTTTGGTCAAGGTAGAAACAATGGCAAATGATGGGTGGTAAGGGTGACTCCTCTCTCACTTCATCCCATGATAGATGTTGGAACTCGCTCTATTCGTTGGAAGGTGAAGGAGCTAGGTAAGGGTGACTCCTCTCTCACTTCATCCCATGATAGATGTTGGAACTTGCCCTATTCGTTGGAAGGTGAAGGAGCTAGGTAAGGGTGACTCCTCTGTCACTTCATCCCATGATAGATGTTGGAACTCGCCCTATTCGTTGGAAGGTGAAGGAGCTAGGTAAGGGTGACTCCTCTCTCACTTCATCCCATGATAGATGTTGGAACTCGCCCTATTCGTTCGAAGGGGCAGGAGCCAAACTCTATTAAAATATCTAGGAAAGGTGGTGAAGGGTTGGTTAACTCCAACGATTTTAGCTCTTATAATATCTTAAAGGTGGTTGAGCTAGTTGGGGTATCTCTTGTAACCCAAGTTTGTAAAATTGTGATCATAAGGCATGAAGTGAATTATGGGTCAAAACATGGTTACAAAACAAGTCAACTTTACTAGGTGACAACATTGGTAGGCAAGTTCCATGGTAGACTTATTTTTGAAAAGTAGAGGAGCATGTGGGTGAGAAGGTATGGAAACAACAACTTGGCCATGCTCCTATTTTCTGTTTACTGTCTAGGGGATGGAGTACTTTTGTCTTTCAATTTGAGAGAGACAAAGACAACATACTAGCGAAGAAATGGTATTGCGACAACACTATCTTATTCTTAAAAACTCAACTTCCTTGTTTCACCCTATGAGAGAGAGCATTGACATACAATCACTTTAGGTGAAGATGCAGTCTCTTCCTTGGGAGTTGTACACTGAAAAGGTCTTAACCATGATAGGGAACATGTTGGAAAGGATGTTGGATATCAATGAGAAAACATGCTCCATGTACAAGACCTCTTTAGTTAATATTTGTGTGGAAATGAAGTTGGGAGATGGGTTGCCTGAATGAATTGATATGTAGGTTGGGAATCGATCTTATTGACATGAGATCGACTATGTTAAGATTAATTTCCAATGCTCCATTTGTCATATGTATGCCATCACCTTAGCCGTACTTTCCCTAGGAAGGATTCACCCGACAATGTGGAAGAAGTAGAAGAGTGTATGGAGGACATGGCCCAAGCTCACAATTAGCTTAAGGATGATCATGAGAAGAGCCATAATCCCTCTTCATTAAAAGGTAAATCCATCTATGAGGATCCATTTTCTATTATTGTGGAAAAAATACTAAAATATATAGCTAGAGAAAAAGCTTTGTCTTCCATCCCCAAGAAGAGATTTGTTAAGGAAATGGACTTTGATAAGATAAATAAAGAAGGAGAGATCCCTAGTGGTTCCAACTCCTCTACTAAGAAAAATCCTCTTAGCTTTGTAGATGTGATTAACATGAGGGAGATCAACAAGAAAAAGAAAAAAACCTACTTAGGATGTTCCTCCTTTAGTGGATGTAGACACCCTAGATGGAATGGAGGAGCTAAAATCTTTCTTGAAGGGAAA
>JASDQU010588644.1:19312-36080 GCA_032191745.1 Picea mariana
TAGGATACTCCTTCCTTGTGTTCATGCTTGCGGAAAATGCATCCCATGTCTTGGGAAGACCATTGAGTACTATGTTTACCAATTCCTTCTCTGAAATTATCTCTTCAATAGCTTGTAGTTGATCCTCACAAATTATAATGTTATACTGTCATCATCATTCATCCTCATGTCACGGATCACATTCTTCAGACTCATTACTTGTCCAATGTTTCTGACTGAGAAGAGGTTCGTTAGAGCATCGTACATCTTCTTCGATGAGTCAATATGGGAGATGTAGGGTATCAAGTGATCTCTTATAGAGTCCACTATGATACTCATGGAATTGATGTCACCATCTTTGAACTTCTCCATAAATACAACGTTCTGCGGTTCCTTCTCTTTTCCTTTTTCAAACTCTGGTTCCACGATCTTTCCTTTGACGATATCCAACACTTTATTATTGGCAAGGATGAATTCAATCCTTGTCTTCCACGCTCTAAAGTTAGAAGCTCCATCTAACTTGTTTTCTAACTTCATAGAGTAAGTCATGGCTGCTTTGATTTGGTCAACCCTAGATCTGATAAAAAACTCAAACTTGATGTCTTGGCTTGCTGAGAGTACCAGGAGATGTGCTAGGCTAGGGCGCACTGGTCTATCCAAAGATTAGGTCAATCCCTTCACTTAAGGTGCCTCAATGAGAGGATTAGGCTTTCTGCAACTACACCTGCTAGTAACCCTAGATGTAGTGCTTTGGTGATTGCTCCTGCTAGAAACCCTAGCGACAGTTCTTCAACGAGCTCAATATCCTTATGGCTATGTTTCCTTCCAGCGGTCAGATTGAATGAAGAAGGTGTGGGCCCATAACCTATTAGAATCTGAATGGATATGATCGTTTTACCATCGAAAATATCACTATTGTCACCCAACCATAGGACGAAGCCACCCTCCGAGCACCTTAACCTTGACTGAGAATCATTTCGGAAGAAAACCCTAGGCTAGATAGCCAAACAAAGTGTAGCGCACCTTTCCTCAAGGATAACACATCAAAAAGAGTTGATCAGATAGTCCAAACCTTAACCAAGAGATAGTCCAAGCCAAACGTGATCTGATAGCTTCAACAGCTACAATGGAAGATCTCCTCAAACCTGTGCACAAAACTAGGCACTGTAGTGCGCACAAGTGGTGCTCTGCAATTTTGAGACTTCCTGCCAGAATGAAGACTGGCCTCCTGTATTTATAGTAATTCTGGCTAATTGCCTAGGCCGACTTCTCATTCTGGGTATCTTCCTATTTAGTATATATTATTTCCTCTGGCCGACTTCTTCTCTTGGAGGCTAATAACCTAATATAAGTTATCTTCTTGAGTCGACAAGTCTTATAGGGTTATTATCCAACTCATTAGGGTTTCTTCTTGCTTCCTGGAATATCCTATTCTCATCAGGTTTACACGTGGAGGTAAATACCTCCCGCAACTACCATAATATCAACAGTTATAATTGGTAAATGTAACATACTATTATTCACGACTATGCAGTAATTTCAGTAGCTTGTTCCCTCAGTATCACAAACAATATTTAAACAAACAATATAATAACTTATTCATTCATTAAGCACAACGAATAACTATTGAAAAGATGATAAATATATGCATGCATTCATCACATTAAACAGATATTATCGTGGTTCAACCCCTCCTAGGCTACGTCTACAAAGATTTGGCTCTTGGCTCTTTTATTATGATAGTTTTGCATCTACAACGTCATGCACTTACAACTCTTCTCAGATGGGTAAGATCTATATGAGGCGAACTAGATTGCACCAGGCTCCTCAACCTGCGATCTAATCCTCAAGATCTACCTTCTCTCTTCTCCTCTAGCTCAACAACTTACAAAACAGTTCATACAACAAAATGTAAACCTGATTACTAACTAAGTCGGAACAATTATAAAATCCATAAACAACAACAACAACCTCCTATAATACCTCTGTATCGATATTTATACATATTTTGGATATTCAGCCATTACAATAAATTACCAAAACCATAACCCTACTGACGTTAGGTCTTCCTCTCATGTGCGCGTGCTGTTCTTTCTTCCAGTTGTCGCTTTCCTTGTGCACGTTTTCTTGCATGCGTGCGTGCTGTTCTTTCTTCCAGTTTTCGCTTTCCTTGTGCACGCTTTCTTGCATGCGTGCGTGTTGTTTTTCCTTCCAGTGGTTTCTCCACTCTCTGCATGGTTTCTTTCTCCACGATCATCCTTCTTTCCACTTCGACCTGCTGCCAACATTGATCTCGCAATCTCCTTGATCCATGGCTGGGGAACTATCTTCAGCTTTTTCCCAGTCGTCTTTGTCAGGTACCAATGCAGTGCAAGCATCACATAATTCTTTCGGTCTCCCAAGTTGTAATCACTGATTTTGAGAGCTGGGATCAATCCCAGCTGCTGTCCAATTGTGCGTATCTCCTTCGAGAGGTACGTCGTGATGAGTGTGTTCTCGAAGTCACACGAGATGCTGTCACGACTAACCACACCAACCAGAGGCAGGATGTAGTCGGGCAAGACCGACGGGATCAACTTCGCATTCACCAAATCATCGCGGTGCTTGCTCCTTTTCTCAGTCGATGCTCGACTAGACTGACATGCAGTTGAGGGGGGTGATTGCAATCCTCCCATCGTTGAGGCATGTATTCCTGTGGACATGACTTTCTCAGCCATGAGGTTGATCAAGATCTCTTCAATATATTTCTCCACTACGCTAAGGTCGCCTGACATGAACGCTCATGATCAAATAACTCTGGTAGAAGAACGAACATGAAAGGTAAGAAAAATGGGTGGTGAGGTCTAGATAGTATAGCGTTGTATGTGATCAATTCTATGAGGGCTCGAATAATCATAGTTTGCAAAAAGTGGTCCCGGCGCAACGTCCGAAGGGATAAATAGGGAATGACGTAATGGATTCCTCCAACGGGCAGAAATGCCTCAATAAATATGATTCCATCTGTTGTGGCGTGGTCCCAACAGTCTAATGGCGATCTTTTCGTCAACAAATGTGTTTGTAACCGTTCTGAAGCATCGTTCTAATGGTCGGGACGCCTCCGACGATCATATAGCTTTGCCGTGGCGAAGTGCCATTCTGTGATGTTTTGTTATTCTAATGAGATTCAAGTTCTGCAAGCCTGCCTTCTGCGAAGTCCTCTCTGGAACTTCCTACAATTTTTCTAACTTTTCTTTCTTCTTACTGATCTTTCTGGCCTTATTTCCTGTGACCTAAGTCTCTAGATTCCTCTTTCCATTCTTGTTCTTATCTTCTGTTAGCGTAGTAACTTCGCACTGTCCAGGGTCTTTCAAAGGATTCAAGTGTAATACCTCTTCTCTTATTATTTCCGGGGTAGGTGGTCTTCTCTCCTGCATGGACAGGTTCTTTAATCCTTCTTGTGTTCTTTCAACTTTGATAGCTAACTCTCTTTCTTTCTGTTGCTTCGACTTGTCCTCTTGTTCTTCTATTAGTCATGCTATTTTCTTGGCTACGACATCCCTTAATTCTTGCTTTTTCTGTTCTGTAGCTTCTTCCTCTGCTTTCCTCCAGATCTGATCTTTCTCAACCCATGTCTTTCCTAACAAGTGAAAAAGGAGCGCTATTATCAACAAACTTAATGACCTCAAATTCCTCTTCAGTCGATGTTCCATGGGCTATCATAGCGACATGAGTAAATCTTCCACATAAAGTTATCATCTTCCCTTTAAACAATCCTATCCTTCCTAGTGAAGGAACCATAGCAGGCTTTCCTAAAATTTCCCAAGTGCTTTCTGGCATGATATTCACCTGTGTTTCCTCATCCATAACATAGTCTATGTTGAAGTCTCCTATTCTTGTTTTTATGCACTCCTTCTCTTTTAAGATCTCTGGTAAATTGATGTCTCTGTGATCATTCAATGTTTCTTTCAGCTGTAATAACGTAGTCTCTGATTCTTTTTGGTTATCTAACATATCCTTAGCCTCTTGAACTTCTTCATGGTTTTCTTGTCTCATGTTCATCTTTTCAACTTTAGCAATCATTCTAGGGCAATCCAAAACCTCATGACGAACAACTTTACAACAAAGACAACTAGGACCTGTACCAGGGCATTCCTTAACAAGATGTCTTGGTCTTCTATAGTTATAACACAATGTCAATCCTCTCTTTCTCTTAAATGATCCCCACCCTTTCCTGTATCGCGCATTGGGATCACAGTGATGTAATATGCAAAAAACAATTCTAGGTTCCTGCATCCACTTATTAGTCCAGAAATTATTTCTATGCATAGGAATAACATATCTTTCACTAGCTTTATCAAATTTATACAGATCGGATCTTCTTTCTTCTAGTTGTGCCCTAGTTTTCAGACTAGGACAAAATCTATCATACATACCTAAAATCATATTTTCTATTAGCACTAGGAGTCACCTTCAGATTGCATGGAAGACAAGCCCAATACCCATCAAGTTATAAGTGAATGTAAGGGTGTTTAAAGGGTCAAATGGACAAGGACTCAAATGATAATGTTCTAAC
Source organism: Picea mariana (assembly GCA_032191745.1). NCBI lineage: Eukaryota > Viridiplantae > Streptophyta > Pinopsida > Pinales > Pinaceae > Picea > Picea mariana. The sequence goes on from JASDQU010588644.1 coordinate 23,844, forward strand.
TCAGATAACAGGGCTAGCATGCACCGGCAATGAAGGTCTTGGCTAAATTCAATTAATATCTTGGGAGTAAGTATGAAAAGAGGGAAGACTTGAATAAGGGAAGTGTAGAGGCTATTGTAAACATCAGGTCTACAAAAACCTAAGGAGGAAAGTTTCCTAACACAAGATCTTCTTGAACTAAGAAACTAAGGAAGATAAATAAACATCATGATAACGTAATGATCAAACATCCATCATAACATCACCACAATCATTCATGTGAATCATTCAAAGCATGAACATTTAGCAACAGAAGTAAACAAGATGAAAGAGAAGCTGATTTCTATTAGTTAAAATGTCTTAAGTCTAGTACATCACTAGATCACAGTTACTTCATCAAAATATTACCGTCTAAGGGAGCCTTTCTTAACCATTTGAACCTACTAAAGCAATTGATCAATCTATTTATAACAAAAAGGGAGGAAACAACTGGAGATACGAGCTGGCCTCCTTCCCTTGAAAAACTCTAAACATTTATTTTCTCTAACAACTTATCTAACCACCTATGCTATAAAACAGTAAAATGTTGGTGACTAATCCAACTGAATTGATTCTCTTTTGCTGTGCATCTCCTTGTTTTCCATGTGTCTTTCAAAGCATGTGGTTTTCTTCATGATGCCAGTTGATGTTTCCACAACCTTCTCCATCATTAATTTATCCCAAAGTGGTTAGCTTGGTCCTCCTAGATCCCTGGTGTTTGTTGGCAGCTTCCTTGGGTAGCAAATATGGGTAGCGCACTACAAGGAGAAAATGTAGCGCCTGTAGGTAGCGCCTTTGTGCTGCATATGTGTGCTGACCTTTGCCCTCTATGAAATATTAGGTAGCGCCCCTGTGTTGCGCCTGTGTGTCAATTATGTTCTCTGTTCAATATTAGGTAGCACTACTTACGCTGTGTCTGTGTGCCAACTCTGTTCTCTGCCCAATATTAGGTAGCGCCATTCAGTAGCGCCACTTACGCTGCGTCTATGTGCAGGTTTGGGTAGCATTACCAAAAACGCAATGCCTTCAATCTTGAACATGTGAAGAGTAATTTGTGGTTTTTCATAATGACAAAACCATTTTAATCAGGTGCCTTGATTGTACAATAGGTAGTGCCTTTTACCAATGGGGAAGCTAGCACTTAGCAAAAAACCCAAAACCCAGATAGTTAAACGCTTAGAAGCCTGTATAGATGGCAGAGATACTATTTTCATATTGGTTAACCCTCCCAAAAAGGAACCATCCTAAAAAATGGGGCTTACTCTTTACCAACTATTTTGTCATTTTGACACTTAACCTCATACTCTTTCTGGTAGAAAGAGGATCTTCAATCGACACAACAGACTTTTTCTTCTTAGCATTTACATGCTTCTTCAGTGTAGCTGCGCTCTTCTTAGCTATTGGTTTGTCATCTTCAATGATAGCTTCAACCAACACATGTAAATTTCTTTGGGCAACCTCATCTTGAAAGTGCTTCAACTCTTCCTTTAGCTTCCTCTTCTGAGACTGAAAGCCTCTATTCTGTCTGTAAAGGTTCTTTAGCTGTCTATGAAGGGGTTGGGCCCTTCTTGCTGCAAACCTTGCCAAGTCAAGGGTATGGCTCATCCATAATCTCTGTCATATTGACTCTATCATACATGGCTTCCTTTTTCAATTTATCCACCTCCTTTATTGCATCTTTAAGTTGCCTGATAAGTCTCTTGAAGGTCTGATTGTCAGGAGGAGCAGTGTTATGCACGGTCTCAAGAGGTTTTTTTCTCAGTCCCCTCTTCCACCTGTATGGGAAATGTCTTGTCCACCTCATCAGGTTTCTTGGTGGCTTTGCTTTTACTTTTCTTCCTCTGCACAGGGGTTTCTTCATTTCTTATCACAGGCTCCTCAAAGTGTTTCACAGGGGTTTCCTCATTTCTCTCCAAAGGTCTTTTAGTACCTTTACCTTTCTGTACAGGGGATTCTTGTTTTTCTTCCATAGGATTTTCAATGCCTTTCCCTTCTTCTTTTGTATAGGGGTCTCTGGTTTCTCCTCCATAGGTTTTTCAATTTTTTTTCCCTTCTTCTTTTGAATAGGAGCTTCTGGTAAGGACTGCTCTTTGAAAACCTCCTTAGGAAGTGATGACTTTGTGAAAGGTCTTTTATCCTTGATTTCGACTGCTGGAGGAGAAGAGGAAAAGAGAAGCTTCTTCCCTCTCTTGGATGTAGCTTTGGTAGAAGAAGGCACCTCTTCTAACCCTGGTGGAGGAGGTGGTAAAAAATCTGTGTGTGGAGAAGGACAAACTTCCTCCTCAGCTTCTATGATCTGCTTGTTGATCTTTGAAACTTGAACAAGGGCTCTGCCCTTTCTCTTCCTACTGGTCCCTGCTGTAGTGTACCCCTTCACTACCGAGGTTTCCAAACCTCTCAGTTACCATTCTATACATGAATGATTACATAATTTGTACAGACATTATAAGCGCATGCATTTAACACAATTAAACACATTTAAATTATAGAGTGAAACATATCTGGTTACTGCTATAATTAAACATTCCATAGCATTCCACAGTAACTCATTTACACAACGGAAAACATGATACATGAACAGCACAGTCATGCCAAATGTGATAAAACATAATTCAGATACTTATCTTTTAACAACTGTAGAATTCACCAACCAAGTGTGCCTTCCACGAACCTCCCAGCCTTAGACCACACGGTTCATCAGCTCAACAGTGGGTCACCCCCGAGCTGAGACCGAGCTCCACCCCAAGGCAAGGATCCTAGGCTAGGCTGAGGTTACAGGGAAGACATCACACATAACCACAAGGAAGAATTCTCTCCTAGGAATCTCCCACGCTCACTGCCCACAGACCCTCATTCCCCACATGCATGTTCCACCCTAGGAGAGTGCACCTTCTCTGTCACCTAGACAGTCCTTCGGCTGCCAGTCTCCCTTACCTTGGGTTACAGGAACAGACCGGACCGGAATTCTCCGGGCTCTATGGCAGCTACAGGGTTCCTTCCAGGAGTTCTCTTCTCCCTCTGTGCACTCTCTCACCTGGAGGAGTCGCTCATAGGCCAACAAGCCTCACGCAGTCCAGTACTACGTGGTCACAACAATCCACAGGAAACACAGACAAATGCTTCCCAAAATGGTTCAGCGGTCATAGGATAATCTCACGGGATGATTTCGGAACAGGGACTTCACACACAGGCTAGCTCAACTTCCCCGAGTAACAAAGATACTTCCACTCAATTCAGCACATGCTTCTCGTTCAGGGAATGCGCACACAGGTTTTCCCCAAGACACGCACAGACTGCCCAGCTCTAGATAGGGTGTACCCGGTTTCTTCAGACAACCACAGGCTTTACGGCTTTCAGAGTTTAACCAGGGTATTCTGGCAGATGGCTTCCACGGCTCTCTCTCCAGGAAAGTCGGATCGAATGGAGCCGCCCCCCTCACGGCTTACTGCATTGGTTTTATTTGTATGCACCAGGGTTGACACTTGTCACCCTGGAAACTGCATGCGTTCCATCCGTACACCTTCCTCCCACCACTTGGGGAATCACGCGTTCTTCCAAAGGACTTAGGATAAAATAATATGCACATGGCTCTTTTTGGAAATAATATTAAAATATTATTCCAGGCCTAAGACCCCTAGGCTTAGTCCCTAGGCTCAATACTCAGCCCCTTTCCCACCTTCCAGCCCCTAATCCCTTGCCCACTCCGTGGACGCTCAGTCCCCCATCACTCATTCATCGTGGTCAGTCTGCACTGGTGGTGTTTATATTTTATTAATTGATCTGCATACATACAAGTACATCAACAGGCTCATGGCCTTCAACACTTAGGCTCCCTGGCCTAACAAAACACATAAGCCTACAACTTATGCAAAACTTGGCTCACCAGCCTATAGAACACATTTACAATTCTTTGCATATAACATGATCCGTAACGGGGCTCGGCCTTGGGGACACTACACCTGCTTTAGTAGCACTGGTGGGTAACAAAGGACTTGCCTTCTGTGATTGAGGAGTTGGTGCTAGATCCAACTTGAAATGAGAGGTAACAACAAAATGCTCCCATGAAATCTCTTTCTTACCCAATTCCTGAGAGACTAGCATTATGATTAATCCAGAGTGGAAAAGGCTAGAATCCACATCTTTAGATTTGGCCTGTATCCTGTCTGAAATCTTACCTATACTCCTCAACAAGTAATAAGGAACATTCATCTCAACCTTACCAGTAAAATGTAGCAACAACTTTATATGGTACTGGTACAATGTGTTAAATATCCTTTCACAAGTAAAATATCTCTGTATGATCTTCAATAATCTATCAAATTGTTCAATCAATTGACTCCTTGGCATACTTTTGGACAAATCATTGGCTTGATATTCAGGTTTAAAAAGATCTTTTGCATAGGCTGAACTCAAAGCCATGGCTTTGAACCACTTTTCACCTGTAATGGGGATCCCTGTTGCAGCTGAGATAGAGGCTTTAGTCACCTCAAACTCCAAATCCCCAACCTTGGTTTTCCTGCCATCAAACTGTAATGCAAACTGTCTTGCTACCTATGGATGGCCTCTCTGCATGTTCTGACAGAAAGAGAGGCACCCTAATCTTTGAAAGGCCTCTCTTGCCATGGGCTCTGTATCAAAAAGATGCATGTCCATCGGTTCTGTCCTAACCACCTTGCCACCTTTGTGTGTCTTCCTCGATTGAGGAGTCTCCATGGCTTAGAATGAGGGCTTTTGAAAGGCTTAAGGGATGGTAATGACCATGAAGGCTTTGAATAGGGCTTCAAATATATAAGGCTAGCCCTTTTAGATAGACTGATGCTAGTAAGCCAAGCTCGACTTTAGGAATTAAACCCTTAGGCTTGTACATGTATTTTGGAGTGTAAACAGTGAGGGGGTAATCTGAAATTGGCCCTCTGCAATTGAGTGAAAATGCCAAACCCCAAGGTGAAAGGAAGCAAGGAAAACAAAGAGGGTTTGAGCAGCGCCTCTGGGTAGTGCAACACATACACAAAGGATAGGCTATTTACAGGCTTGCGATTTCAATGGTTAAAGCAAACAACAATGATCAGACCATAGATACAGGCAAAGAAGTTTACAGGTCTGAAGAGGAGAAAATACAAGGTTACCATGCAAATATGAGTCCCTTACTACTGTACAAGCTTAGCAAACCGAAAACTCGAGCACAAATTTCCTGTGAAAATTAATACGCAAAGGAGGCAACACGGGATACTTGTAGAGTAGACACCTATTGAGATCTTCAATGCAATCTTACAATGAAATTGAGAAAACTTCGGCCTTGGAGTCTTTCTCAGCATCGGATTTGGTTGACATGCGTTCGCCTGATCAGAACTTGCGAATTTGCGCAGCGCAACACTGTTGAGTTTTTCAAAATTAGAAATCGTTACCAAGGCTCATAAATGCAAGATCTTTGAAGGCATCTTTAACTGACTTCTGGCACTAAAAACAAGGGACATGACATCAATCGTGGCAATCATGAATCGAGGTGGAAGTATGATGAACATGATAGGCGCTATGGAACTGCCTGATGAGTAGGCAGTGCTTCCATTCCAAAACGTGATTGGACAGGTAAGCAAGGACAATGAGGCATGCCTACGAGATCATGAGTGAAGAGGAAGAGGTGTCACATCAGTTTAGCAATGGGAGGGATCGACCTAGGGACAAGTCATGAAAGGGACCAAAAATAAATCAAAAGCTAAAATGGTTCAAGGATCAAAAATCAATTTGAGGATCAAACTAGAGCTAAAACTCAAAACTTTAATCATCTAAGGGGTCCTACTAATCATAAACTAATAAAGGGATGAAACTTTCAAAGAAAATTAAAATCTAAGTTTTAATAAAGGGAATGAAAACAAACTAAAAGACCCAAGGCAATTTAGTGTGATAACACTTTCGAAGCAAAAATTTCCACTTATCTTATCTTTATTGGAGCACAAAGCTTTAAAATCTTACCTCTTTTCTTCAGATTGGACTTCTTTTTCTTAGCACAAAGCTTCGCAAATCAAGTAGAATACTGTGCACTACAACAACAGATCTACGCACAAAGATTTCTCTTTTCTTCAGTTCCCAACAATCACAGTTTCAGGTCTCGACAACAGAACCATTTGTTGGCACAGGGGTAGACCCAGGGTTCAATGTTTCAACAACGCACCAACAAAACCCTAACTACCGACCCTTTCGGCAACACCTGCAAAGTAGATGAAGTCTCACCCGAGGTAGAGGCAGGGGGGGTTGCAGGACTCAAGTGTCTACAACCTAGCTGGGACACAGATTTGTGATCACAATACTTAACAGAGAACTTAACAAACAATGTCTTAAGTTATGATTCTTATTCACATCGTGGGTTAAATCCTAGTTACAGATCGACCCAGTAACAACCAAGGTTAAGCACATCTAACAAATTAGCACATAGCATCAGAGCAGATCTAGCATTTATTCACATCATAAAGCACTAAGCATTCATGTATCTACCTATCATGCATAAACACATAAACAACATAAATAACATTGCACAAAGCACAATAACATAGGATATACGTGGTTCACCTCAGTGTGGGGCTACGTCCACCAATATTCTTCTCTTCTTATTAGTCTTTTCCAATCTTCTTACATGCACCAAGCCACAAAGCTAACTCTGCATAGGATAGGAGATTTGTGCGCACCATGCCAGATCCTCCTCCCTCGAGCTAGGTCAAGGCATAGAGCCTTCTTACAATCACTTGCATTGAACTCTGCAAGTCTCAACATACAATATCCACACAACATTCACAACTATTCTCACTTAGCAACCTTCATAGGTTTTTACACAAAGCCGATTAGAACTACTCTTAGCACACAGGCCGATTAGAACTATACAATCACATAGATCGAACTACTCTCACACTTCTTTGCACATAGCTAACACTAGCACTTAACACTTAGCACATCGGCCTTTTGCTACTTTGTAGTGCTGATTTTTGTCTGATAGCTAACACTAGCACTTAGCACTTAGCACACCGGCCAAAAGTATGTCCAACATAAACTCCTATACCCCTAGGCACAAAATTGAGCAAGCGAGATGAAGGCCCTATAGTGGATTCTACCTTATACAAAAGTTTAGTAGGTAGTTTGTTGTATTTTACAACAACTAGGCCTGATATTATGTATGCAACCAACTTTGTTTCCAGGTTCATGGAATCTCCCAAAGATTCTCACTAGAAGATCGCGAAAAAGATTATGAGATATGTTGCAGGCACTCTTAATTTTGGCTTATGGTACTCTCAGTCTGAAGATAATCATCTTTCTAGTTACACTGACAGTGATTTTGCCGGTAGCCTAGATGACCGGAAAAACACCTCAGGGTATGCCTTTCACCTCGACATGAATCTGATTTCTTGGGCATCAAAGAAGCAACCCATTGTCTCAATATCTTTTGCAGAGGCAGAGTATGTCGTTGATACCTCAACGTCTTGTCAAGCTATGTGGCTGCGAAGACTATTGAATGACATGTCACATACAAAAAATGAGCCAACTCCTATCTTCTGTGACAATACTTCCACAATTGCCTTATCCAAAAACCATGTTTTTCATAAGAAAAGCAAGCACATTGACAGTCACTATCACTTCATACGCGAGCTAGTCAATAATAGTCAAATTGCTCTTGAATTTTGTGGCTCACGAGATCAACTCGCAGACATTTTTACAAAGCCATTAGGAAAAACCGTTTTTTATTTTCAGAGACAACACTTGGGCATTATCAGTGCTGATGTTTGTAACTGTTGAGTTTAAGAGGGAGTGTTAGTTATAACTGTAACCTCAACGATATGTGACTGTACACTGCCAGCTGTTCTGGCCAGTTATACCAGTTGTTAGGATCCGTTCCTTTGTTTCTTGATTCAGTTTCTTCTTTTCCTTTATAACTCTAAACTATCAACAAATACAATAGCACGCTCTGCATATTCTCGTTCCTTGTTCTGTTTACTCCGTTTCTTGTTTTTCCTACATAGTTTCTTGTTTTGTCATTCTAGACCTATCCCCAAGTCTCCAAACCCCTACGACTGCATACCAGAGCTCCTACTTCAAATACATTTACTGGGACCAAACATTTGTGCATAGTGCACAACAATCTGAGATACTACCTTAGTATTCAATTCCACAAGTCGACCCTTTAATAGGGCGCAACTCACTCGACCAGCGTTGGACCCTCTTGATAGGGCGCGACCTCTGCAAGGTTCGAGGGTACTTCCCTTACCCCGTGATTCCTATGGAGTAAATGGTTCTTCTCAATGGAGTTCATTCCCCCTCTACTCCCTTGAGGGTGAATGAACTCGCGGCCCTTATCACCGACGTGGCCCACGAAATAGCACTCGGCGGCCTTTACCTGCCTTCAACACAACCGCAACCCGACCTCAGACAAGTGGTAAAACCGCCCTTAATGGGCATTGAACACAGCGCTTATGGGCTGTGTTGTCATTCACTCAGTAAACTGCCTTTAAGAGGTAAACAAAACGTTGGCAAAACTTGGCAAAAGATGTATAAGGGTTTTTAAATCCATACCCCGCATCTCCATTTGCCTTTTGTTTTAAGGGATCTACTCGTCTAACGCCCGTTTTATCTATGCGCGCCCTGGTTGCAGAGCGAACGAACGTGAACAACGGAAAAGAGTAGGCAGCTCTGTCATCAAATTCATTGCTTGCAAGACACTGTTCACAACCACGAGATCTCCTAATTAAGTATTTAAGCCATCAGGGAGGTAGAGAAAAACAGTCTTAGATATTCAAGTGGCGGGGCTATTTGACATGGGTAACACACTTTCGTACGTATTCCAGTTGCGGGGATAGCTCAGTTGGGAGAGCGTCAGACTGAAGATCTGAAGGTCGCGTGTTCGATCCACGCTCACCGCAATCTGTTTTTCCTAATTCATCCCTAGAAAAGTTTGTCAAGCTCAAGCAGGCATCTGCCAAATACTTGTAACAGAAGGTAAAACTGAATGATTTCATTTGTAACTGAAGTTTGGCTCTGTTTCAAAAAATAGTACTACATATGGTACAATGATTGAGCTGCTTTTATTTGATGAAGGCCAAATACTGCTAAGTTAACTCATACCGACTGTGATGGGTCTCAGTTGTTTTCCTCCATTTCCTCCGTCACCATCCCTTGGACTATCGATGTCCAGAGGAGCTGATTTATGCATGATGAATTTCCATACATGAAAAGGAACAGAACATTCAAAGATATATTCACTATTGTTTTATACATCATGAATATAAATATTGTGAGCTTGCAACAGATGGCAGGCACAATTTTCCTTCAAGAACAGTAGAAATATATATTTGAGTCACTGGAATAGTAGAAGATGGAGGGTTGTCACCTCAAGCTGCGAAAGCCAACTCTGCAACAGCCTAGGGGAAAGGTACTATAGAGAGGTATTTGGGTTCTCATATATGCACGGTAATTATGAAGGGATCAAGGGATCAACCATAATAATAGGGATTGTCTTATACCGGGGCAAACTAACATCTCTGGCAAAAAGGAGCTTTTTGGTCAAGAAAGAAATAATGACAAAGGAGCTTTTTGGTCAAGGTAGAAATAATGGCAAATGATGGGTGGTAAGGGTGACTCCTCTCTCACTTCATCCCATGATAGATGTTGGAACTCGCCCTATTCGTTCGAAGGGGAAGGAGCCAAACTCTATTAAAATATCTAGGAAAGGTGGTGAAGGGTTGGTTAACTCCAACGATTTTAGCTCTTATAATATCTTAAAAGGTGGTTGAGCTAGTTGGGGGATCTCTTGTAACCCAAGTTTGTAAAATTGCGATCATAAGGCATGAAGTGAATTATGGGTCAAAACATGGTTACAAAACAAGTCAATTATGGGTCAAAACATGGTTACAAAATAAGTCAACTTTACTATGTGACAACATTGGTAGGCAAGTTCCATGGTAGACTTATTTTTGAAAAGTAGAGGAGCATGTGGGTGAGAAGGTATGGAAACAACAACTTGGCCATGCTCCTATTTTCCGTTTACTGTCTAGGGAATGGATTACTTTTGTCTTTCAATTTGAGAGAGACAAAGACAACATACTAGCGAATAAATGGTATTGCGACAACACTATCTTATTCTTAAAAACTCGACTTCCTTGCTTCACCCTATGAGAGAGAGCATTGACATACAATCACTTTAGGTGAAGATGCAGTCTCTTCCTTAGGAGTTGTAGACTGAAAAGGTCTTAACCATGATAGGGAACATGTTGGAAAGGATGATGGATATCAATGAGAAAACATGCTCCATGTACAAGACCTCTTTAGCTAATATTTGTGTGGAAATGAAGTTGGGAGATGGGTTGCCTGAAGGAATTGATATATAGGTTGGGAATCGATCTTATTGACATGAGATCAACTATGCTAAGATTAATTTCCAATGCTCCATTTGTCATATGTATGCCATCACCTTAGCCGTACTTTCCCTAGGAAGGATTCACCCGACAACGTGGAAGAAGTAGAAGAGTGTATGGAGGACAGGGCCCAAGCTCACAATTATCTTAAGGATGATCATGAGAAGAGCCATAATCCCTCTTCATTAAAAGGTAAATCCATCTATGAGGATCCATTTTCTATTATTGTGGAAACAATACTAAAATATATAGCTAGAGCAAAAGCTTTGTCTTCCATCCCCAAGAAGAGATTTGTTAAGGAAATGGACTTTGATAAGATAAATAAAGGAGAGATCCCTAGTGGTTCCAACTCCTCTACTAAGAAAAATCCTTTTAGCTTTGTAGATGTGATTAACATGAGGGAGATCAACAAGAAAAAGAAAAAAACTACTTAGGATGTTCCTCCTTTAGTGGATGTAGACACCCTAGATGGAATGGAGGAGCTAAAATCTTTCTTGAAGGGAAACAAATTCCTCTCAAAAGTTTATATAATAGGAAGGGGGTTAAGGTTCATAAACCCCTTAACTCTTGTTCAACTTTGGTTGAGGAGACTCTTTTGTTGAGGGGGGGAATCCATTCCAAAGAAGAAGGAAGTTGAGTCTACTGGGAATATCAACACCACTTACTCATTAGATGAAGATTTTACCCCCTTTGAAATAAAAAAATATCATTTGAGATCAATGAAAAAGAAGGGCATTATTCTAGTGGAAGAGGGACTTGGAGGGAGTATTGTCATGGATTAGGGAGAAGGCTAGGCCAATCCTAGCAAGAAATCTCTTCTTTCTCAAGCAAAGAAACAAGCTCACTGGGAAGTTATATCTAGCGAACACATGACTATTCAAGGGGTTCTTAGAGAAAGAAAAGCCCACTCCAAGGTTCCTGAATGATTGCGCTCGTATATAACATCATAGGTTTGTTGAGTGCTTATAAAAGAAACTCCTTGAAGAGGGTAATTGCAACAAATAACATGGAGGTAATTTTGATTTAGGAATCAATTATGGAGGTCTTTAAGGTCAAATATCTATTATCTTCATCCCTTCTTGGGTGGAGGTTTGAAGTTCTCAATGAAACCCTAAAGAGAATCAAAAGGAAAACTATAGAATAGGAAAAGGTTATATTCAAAGAGTCTCAAGAGCATATTTGGATTTTGGAGGAATATATAAAAAACATATTCAATTCAACTGTGAATGGTATTTTTAGTGAACTAAAGTTGAAGAATCTAAAACTAAAGGAAGATGCTAAAAAGGAGCTAAAGGACTTAGAAGAAGAAAAATGGAGGCAAAAGAAGAGAGCTACATGGATAGCTCAAGGTGATGAAAACACTAGATTTTTCCACAATTGTGCAAAAATGAGGAAAAATATAGACACTATATGGAGCATAAAGAATGAGAGCGGGAAGTTGGCCCATGATCTAAGGGATATGGAAAAAAGTGGATTCAAATCAGTGCAACAATATTTTCAATGAACCTCCTAGAGATAAAATAGCAAGAATAATATAAATCGTAGCTTTCTTCCTAGTGTTTGTGGTTGGGATCAAAATAGGGACCTTATGAAAGAGATCTAAATGGAGGAATTATCAATGGTTATAGATTCATTCCGGAAAGATAAGATCCGTAGACCTAATGGTTAGTCCCTTGAATTCATTGAAGGGTTTCTTGATTTGTTGGGTAAGGAATTATTATTGGTTGTGGAGGACTTCTAAATATTTTACACCCATTTGTCTTTGTATTGTTGTGTATAATCTTGCTAGAAGACTCAACCCTGTGCTATCCCCTACTATTTCACGGGG
>JASDQU010588644.1:48445-62851 GCA_032191745.1 Picea mariana
TTGGAGCAATGCACTATGCATGTTAATCACACCTCTATATCTTCTGGAAACATTTAATCGATGGTCAATAGTCAACTAAGTATTTCACTAGTCAGCGAGGTTGACTAGAATAGTCAACTAGTTGACATAATGAGGCAAATTTCAAGGAATATGTCAAGCCCCCTTGTCGTTGTATGTGGACTAGATTTTCCTCATTTCAATGGAGTTGATTACACCTTGCTACTATAAAAGGATGGCCTTATGGGTTGATCTAATATACGAGCAATGAATAATGCATTTTGATATGTTCTTCATGTATTGATCTATGCTATCTTGTGCTTAAGTGTTATAACAATGTATCTTGACACCACTTCTTCTTGGAACCATTAGCTCTTAGATCTACCTAATCCTTTGGCTCTCCAACACAATATCAATAGTTTTAGAACAATCATGAGTTCCCAAAGGAACTTTTGGCTTCAATATTTCTTATTCAATCAACATACGTGTGATCTTTTTCACAATTTCATCGTAAAGTTCTTCTTCTATAAAATATCTTATTACAATATTTTCAATCATATTTATCTCTTCGAGAGATTTATCAACATCTTTTATCTCTAGGGGTCTTTTGGACAATTTCTTCTCATTTTATATTGCAATATGATGTGCCTTCTCTATATGCACCTCCTATATTAAGTCTTCTTAATTTCCATAAGCCATACTCACAAGCTTCCTTCTCTTTTGTTTTTTTTATTAGAACTTTTACTTTCTCTTTGATTTTTATTTCAATGCCAATTCCAACCTCTCTTCCTCTGTAGATCTCTTTCTCTGAGGGGTCATTTCTAGGGCTTCAATAAGTGCAAACAATTCTTTCATTTATTTCTTCACTCTATGCTCATCACCATTTTGTCTTCCTTCTACATGGTTTCTTCTCTTGGAATCCATATTGCAATTTCAATGCAATATTATCCTTTTCTAATAGCCATGAGGGTTAGCTCAACTGGTCTAGAGCTAGACATGGTATCTTTCCTAATTGTTGTTGGTCACGGGTTCAACTCCCTTGATCCCCTTGGGGTTAGGCCTCGTAATTAAGGCTGATGGTTTACCCCGTTTACCATCCATGTATCACGGGGAAGTACTTGGAGGGTTTTCCGTGAGAGATTCCTTGAAAAAAATTTATTCCTTTTCTATGCAATTCTCTTTTCTTGCAAACTTACATAGCCTTGAAATTAACACAAATATCACCTCCTCATACTTCTCCTCATGGCAACATAACTCCCTAATAATTCTTACTCCAATTACCATCCATGTTTTTGTTTGTCATGAAACACTTCACCAACAATACTGGATTACTAGACTTCACCTTCATAAAGGGAAAATGCAACCACAATTACAAGGACCTTTTACTCCTTACATAAACACAATCCTGTTATGATACTAATTTATGAAAATTAGCTTGTTACCTACTGTTATAGTCCAAAATGCCATATCTGTGCATACAAGACATTGGCCCATCCATTTGCATACTTTTCCAAAAATATTGTTGAGGCTTCCTTCTAAAAAACTATTTTTTGGATAGTGTATGCGCCCTGCTGCACTAATAGCCCGCGTACACACACGTGATGCATGATATTTATCTCATGTTTACCTCCAAAAGTTACAAAATATATAAAATTGCACAGAATTCGACGGAGTTAATGGGCTATGGAGGGTTTCTTAACCATTTTACCCCTTGTAGCCCGTCCCCAAACCGAATAACAATTTTTTTCTCATATAAAAAGAGGTCTTGGGGAGTCATTTATGGACATGAGCAAGAGAATAAGAAAACTCTGCCAAAATCCCTTCCCTTTCTTAGCCCAAGATTTGCATCTCATTCTGAGTTTTAGCCTCAGCCTTCCCCTCCAACCTTTCACCTTATGCAACCTTTCCTCCTTCCCTTGGTGATATTTTGGTTGCGAGAAGCTAATGTGGGATTGATGCACTTGGAGCCATGAAGGAGGAGCCCAGACTTGGTTCGTGGAGTAGTTTCCAGTAAAGGTTGTAACCCTTTTTATTTTGAAATTGAATAAAATAGTTTATCCTTGTCCCAAAACCCCATGTTTACATGTTTTTGTTAATTTGAGCATTCATGTTTATGTTTAAAGTGATCATTAGAGATTGTGTGTGTTGTTACATTGTATTCCTAACCCCTTGCAGGTCAGCTTTGGGAGGAGATCTGTGATCTACGAGGCGACAACAAGCGAAAGAGGTCTACACAAACCACAAGGACTGAAGGTGTACTCATTAACTCTCTCTCTTTCCTTTCTCTCTCATCACTTAATTTAGATGGTTTTGGGGTAGATTAAGGGTAGATCAATATTTTAAGGAAGTTATCGCTTTGCCTATTCCTTAGACCCAGTTTAGGGGTATTTTCCCCGTAGCAGAATTGGTGACTCTGCTGAGGAATCTCTCTAGTGATCCGGATTATTTTCGGAACAAAATGAAAGTTGAGATATTACAATGAAATACACATAAAAATTGCCAGAAACAGAAAAATACAACAATACTTGATTTCTATTAATGAAAGAAATGTACAGACACTGTAAAAAATGCAGAGTGCAAGACTCGCTAGAATGGTGGCAGCTTTATCTCTGAGAAGAGATGTGATGGCTACTCTCATTCGCAAGAAGATGATTCCAATGAGGCTGTAAAGGCATTTTTATTATAAACATGAATGCCAAAACCCTAGACATCCAAAAACCTAACCCTAGGAGATGAAGTGCCAAAAGTCATGTGGGCCCCGTTAGGGTAAGTTAGTACAATAACTTCGTGGGGTCGTAACTTTTGCATACGATCTCCGTTTTAGGCGTGTGATAGCCCATTGGAAAGGTATTTTCGAGAACTACGCATTATGCCATCAAAATCTGACTCCATTGATCTAAGTGGATATCGATGGAAACCCACCTATTCCATGGGCTCAAAAAACAGTTTTCCATCTTGGCAGTTTTTCGATAGTTTTCTGGGTTCCAAATTTCTGGGGTCGTTTTGAGGCCCTAAACAATGTTTTTTTGGGGATTTGGTCCCCAGGTGATTGCTTAAGGTACTGAACTGGTCTGGTCGAAAATCGTTCTTCTCGGTTAGACCTTTCCGATGGTGTATCGAGCGCCCCAAACAGAGATCGTCTGCAAAAATTGTGCCCCTGGGAAGTTGACGTATCAACTACCCCCATCGGGGCCCGCAAACTTTTTGGATTTTCATCTTCCAGGGTTAGGGTTTTGGATTTCACTTATGTTAAAAAGGCCTTTGGAGCATCGTTGTAACAATCATCTTCTTGCGAATGAGAGTAGCCATCACATCTATTCTCAGAGATAAGCTTCCACCATTCTAGTGAATCTTTCACTCTGTATTTTTACAGTCTCTGTACATTTCTTTCATTAATATAAATCATGTATTACTGTATTTCTCTATTTCTGACAATATTTATGTGCATCTCATTGTAGTATCTCTGCTTTCATTTCATTCTCAAAAAATAATCTGGATCAGTGGTTTCAGAGCAGGCTGCTCTTGAACGTTTTTCAGTGCATGTCCCCGACGAGATCCAAGTATAGCAAGTTGGGTCCCGAGCTTGTCTCTCTTGAGGAAAATCGCTATCGCACACCCAAGAAACCCTCCATGGTGGAAGAAAATAAAAACGACGGAGCAAAATATTCTATCAATCTGTTGCTTGAGCAATCTCTCACGCGACAGAGGGACGAAATGATGGAGATTTTTTCCCACATCCTTCAACACCTACCGATAGCAGCAGACACATCTTCATCAAACATCAACTTTGGAAGCACCTCTCCTTTCAAGGTATAGGTTAATTTTGATATTCCCATATTTGAAGGTTAGATAGATGCGGATGCCCTAAACAAATGGTTAAATCTACTAGAAGGTTATTTCTCTGTTCACTATTTTTTCGACAGGGAAAATATCACCTTCGTACTCCTTAAGGCTCTCCCCCATGTCAAACATTGGTGGGAAACTTACCGAGAGAAAAGTTTCACATAGGAGTTTGGAATATATGGGGCCGAGCCCACTTGGGATTTTTCTGTGGATGCGGTAAAGGAACAATATTACCCTATTGGCAACTATGAGGACCAGTACATGAGATGGACCACATTGCGGCAAGAAAGGGGCCAAGTAGTGTCAGAGTTCACCAATACCTTCCATACCTTACGCACCAAGCTGGGTATCAAAGACTCCGAGCGACATTTGGTTATGAAATGCCATGGGGCTCTACACAGATACATCCAAACTGAAATGGATTTTATGGACATCTCATCGCTCAGTGCTGCTTATCTATATGTTGTTAAAATCGAGCAGAAATTTAGGCACCAGAACAAATGGGAGTTCAGATATGCAAATCCGCAACAACCAAAGTATGAGAAAGACGACCCTAACAAACAGCTTCCTGAAAACCAGTCTAAGCCACAGGAAAGGAAGGGTCACGGGAAGACGAAGAAGGACACTAGAAAATGGTGTGATTTCCACAAAAGCCCCTGGCACAACACTGATGAATGTCGCGCAAAACAATCATTTGTGGCCAAGATCAAAGACAAGGAGTTGAATCCTGATTCAAAATCTGATTTAGAAAATATGGGTAAAAGATAGATCATCGACGTAGACCCCATTGCTATTGTCGCGACCACAACAATTCAACCAGAAGAAACAATAGATCTTGAAGAGGGGGAGCGCCTCTTTCATTCACAGATGTGAGTGAAGGTGACCCCACTGCATTTTATTGTTGATAGTGGAAGCCAGAAGAATCTCATCTCAGCATAGGTCGTCAAATAGTTGGGATTGTCAACAACACCACACCTGCAACCATACAACATCGGGTGGCTTCGCCAGGGATGAGATCTTTGTGTAAGCCAACAATGTCGATTGTCATACAACATCCAGCCCTTCAAGGGTGATGTATTATGTGATGTTTCCCCACTGGATGTCTGTGATGTTCTCTTGGGCCAGCCATATATGTGGAAACACCATGCAGTTTATGAGTCTCGACCCCGCAGTGTCATTGTTTCTCTAGGGGGTCATCTCTACAGAATACCGGAGGTAGTTTCGACTACTGTTTCACCTAAACAGTGCCGCAAGGTAGTATCTGATACTACAAAATTCAGCTTCTTCACAATCTGTTCAAAAGGTGAACAGAAGGACACTGCAACCACTACAGCCTCGCCCCAAGCACCTTCTATCCAATAGAAGGAGGTTGAAAAGGTTGCAGCAAATCACAAAGATTCCTTCTGCACATAGTCCTCTCATGTAGCTCGACTTGTTGAACAAACTCAGCTTCGCCAA
This sequence comes from Picea mariana, assembly GCA_032191745.1. Lineage (NCBI taxonomy): Eukaryota > Viridiplantae > Streptophyta > Pinopsida > Pinales > Pinaceae > Picea > Picea mariana. The sequence continues at coordinate 53,744 of JASDQU010588644.1, forward strand.
CAATAGGTTCGTGACAGTATTCCACAAACCAAGCAACACGACGTCTCCAGCAAGGCAAGCAACTCACCAAGATTCAGATTAAGCAATCACTTTCCCCTCTCCCCCAGGAACTCAACGCAATGGAGACCATTGCTTCCTAAGGAGGGAGGATTGATCCAGGTGGATATTGGTGGCCACCCACCTATTCCACGGGCTTGAAAAACAGTTTTCCACTTGGCAGTTTTTCGACAGTTTTTCGGGTTCCAAACTTCTAGGGTCATTTTGAGGCCCTAAATGACATTTTTTGGGGATTTGGGCCCTACTCGATTGTCAAAACCATTAACCTGGGCCGGTCGAAAATCGTTCTTCTCGGTTAGACCTTTCCAACGGTGTATCGAGCGCCCCAAACGGATATCGTTAGCAAAAGTTACGCCCCCGGAAGTTGACGTGTCAACTACCCCCATCAGGGCCCGCAAACCTTTTGGTTTTTCATCTTCCGGGGTTAAGATTTTGGATTTTACTTATGTTAAAAAGGCCTTTGAAGCCTCATTGTAACAATCATCTTCTTGCGAATGAGAGTATCCGTCACATCTCTTCTCAGAGATAAGCTGCCACCATTCTAGTGAATCTTTCACTCTGCATTTTTACAGTCTCCGTACATTTCTTTCATTAATAGAAATCGTGTATTACTGTATTTCTTTGTTTCTGTCAATATTTATGTGTATTTCATTGTAGTATCTCTTCTTTCATTTCGTTCTCAAAAAATAATTGGATCATCCGTCTACAGTTTGACTATGGAAAGCCAAGAAAACATTGTTTAGAGCCCCAAAACGACCCTGAAAGTACAAAAAGATGTACTGACATGAAAACTTCCAAAATAAGCCAGTTGGATTAGGTGGGCGACCACCAATATCCACCTGGATGCTGTGTAGGGATTCAGGACAACCCCATAAGTGAAGAACCCACAATTACAAAGAAATGTCCCCATTATAGAGAAACGTGTTGAACTGAAAACTATCAAGATGAGCCAGCTGGAAGTTAGAATAGGTGGGTGGCCACCAATATCCACCTGGATCAATCCTCCCCCCTTAGGAAACAATGGTCTCCATTATGTTGAGTGCGTGGGGAAGAGTGGAAAGTGTTTTTTGAATATGAATCTTTGTGAGCTGCGTGCCTTGTTGGAGAAGTTGCCTTGCTTGGTCTGTGGAAGGCTGTCACAAACCTGTTGTTGGAGGGGTTGAATCTATTCCACCAACCTACTGTCTCTGGGCTTGACGGGGCATTGTGTAGGTACCATTGTAGGTGAAGAAACAATATCTTCTTTCTCTTTTGCAATCTGTTGGATAGAAGGTGCTGAGGATGCAGTGGTTGTAGTGGTCTTCGGTGCATCCTTTGAACAGATTGTGAAGAGGATGAATTTTGCAGTATGAGAGATTACCTTGCAGCACTGTTTTGGTGGAACAGTAGTCGGAACTACCTCTGGTATCCTGTAGAGTTGACCCCCCAAAGTAATAATGACACTATGGGGTCGAGACTCATAAAAAACATGACGTTTCAACATATATGGTTGACCCAAAACAACATCACATGCATCAAGAGAGGCAACATCACACACTACCTCATCCTTGAAGGGTTGGATGCCACAGGACATGCGACACTGTTGGCTGACACAGAGATCTCGTCCTTGGTGAAGCCACCTGATGTTGTATAGTTGTGGGTGTGGTGTTGTCGACAACCCCAATTGTTTGATGACCTCAACTGAGATGAGGTTCTTATGGCCGCCACTATCAATAATGAAATGCAATGGGGTCCCCTTCACCCACATCTGTGAATGGAAGAGGCGCTCCCCCTCTTCGGGATCTGTTGGTTCTTCTGGTTGAATTCTTGCGGTCACGACAGTAGCAGTAGGGTCCGCATCGATGATCTGTCTGTTTCCAAGATTTTTCTGGATCAAATTATGAATCATGGTTCGACTCCTTGTCTTTGACCTTGACCACCAATGACTATTTCGAGTGAAATTCATCGGTGTTGTGCCAAGGGATTTTCTAGAAGTCGCACCACTTCCCAGTTTCATTCTTCGTCTTTCCTTTACCCTTATTTTCACGTGTCTTGGACTGGTTGTTGGGAGGCTGTTGGTTAGGGCCATATTTACGATGCTTTAGTTGTTGTGGATTTGCAGACCCGAACTCCCATTTGTTCTGGTGCCTAAATTTTTGCTCGATTTTGACAACATATCGATAGGCAGCTCCCAATGATGAGATGTTTAGGAAATCCATTTCAGTTTGGATGTACCTATTCAAAGCCCCACGGTATTTCAAAATCAGATGTTTCCTATGAAACAAGGATTTTACAAATGTTTCCTAAATACAATGTAGATGCACTCTAATTTAATATGCAGACAACAAAAATAAATTATAATCTATTGCAATGAGAAAAAGATATAGATCTCTTTCTAATCAAGAGAAATATAATGAAATGCGAACCAACATTGAATTTAGAATAAAATGAAAATAACATGGCTAGGAAAATATTTCCAAAACCTATTATTTATTAAACCATTATGCACATACAACTATTTGATAAATAGTTATCAGATCTTTGTTGTGCATATATCTAATTTAAATGGAAATGCGTTTAAGCCAATAGATCATGTCAAAATACTGGAATAGTCCAAATAAAATGATAAGAATAAAATCAAAACGAATATAACACTAAGCTGGTAGATAGCTATGCAACTAAATGTATACATGTTTTATCAAATGCAATATTTCAGTTCTATCTCTACCTCTATCCATTCTTGCAAGATAGCTTGCATAAATTTGAAATAAACATGAATCGTTCTAATCTAACAATAGTGCTGGAAAAGATAAGTCCTACTAATTAAGACATAAAATAAAAAAGAATTGAATGATCTCTTTATTAAATCCCCAAACTAGCAACAATGCTCCAAATGGTTAAAAAACGAAGAGTTATCCCTCTGCTGGTTCAACAGATAGTTAATCTCCTATAGGAAAAATCCCCCCTTACAACAGTGCAAAGAGCCTTTACTCCTTCATAAAATCTTCTCTAGTTTCATATATGGAAACCCCCTTTACAACCTGAATAAACATATTTTTGTACATTCCTTTTTTATTCAGGTCGAATCTCCCTTGAGACATCCAAAACTTTCTAATCAACCAGCCACATAATTCAGAACAAAATCAACTACAAAATTTACAAAATGCTAATTCTGGACAGAACCTACCCAAAAAATCATCATATCTCCCAAAATGTTTAACCTCTTCACAAATCCTTTTAGGATAAGGTAAATGGGAATGTTTTTGAAGTAGGTTTTCATCCATTTCGGGAAATTCCTCTCTAATAGCAAGGAAATCGATTTGCAAAATTGCTTCCCGTGAGCTAGTCGTAACAACAAATATGGGAAATTCTGCCTCCTTCCTCATAAGATTTCTCCCAAAATATTAACTTTCTCACGAAACGACCCACGTGAGAAGTAAATAGACCCATTCTGTAAGTGATTTTTCGATTGTTTTGGGAAATTCCTCTTTGATCACTCAGAACTCAACTTGCAAAATGGCTACAAGTTAGAAATTATAATTCAATGTTGGTTCACATGTGATTTTTCTGCACGTAGGCTACAAGTCGCACTGCACAAATTATTGGTTTAGTGGTCAACTTCAAGATAAATTTCTGACCAATTGGAGAGAAATTTTGAAAATCCGCGAGAGGATTTTTTCGAGGATAAGACAAATAATAAAAACCTCTCTCAGATTTGAAAAATGTATAATGGATTGGGATATTCAAAGGAATCTTTGAGCCCTATTTTTTAGTTTTCACGATTTCCTGTCCGAGACATGTTTTTGCGACATGTATTCCGGCCAGCTGGAGATGAATTTCAAGAAACCGAGAGAGGTTTTTATTTATAATGAGCACAAATACAAAAACCTCTCTCAATTTCTAAAAATAGTTTTTTTATTGGTGATATATGATGTCATATTTAACGCCTATTTTTCTAGTTTGTTGCGTGAATCTGCTGCGTTTTTTGTTGTAGGTTACTGTTGCATAACAAACTCGGTGTGCAAGGGTGACAGAGTGTACAACAGTGCACATGATGACTCATCACAACCATATGGTCAAATTTTGATCATGATCAATGATTGTAAAGAATATTTTGATTATGAGTATGATTTGGCAGAGTCAGGTTTTCTATTTTTAGTGAATCCATTGAAGTTATTGTTCTCTTTCAAAGAAAACTGATCCATGATTCCAGGAGAGAGTAGCTCGACCCTAACAGCCAAGGGTGACGTTATTTTTCTATATATGGGGATCATTTTCATGTAAACATGGTTGGCTGGAAAAATGGGTAGACGAATGTTATTGTATGTAATCTGAATTTTGATCGAAATTTAATGCAAAGGTCTTGCGACTTGATGAAAAGATTCTAGTTGTAATAGTTGGATGTATTGTGCCTCTCTCTTTGTGTATGTGTTTCCTGTTATCTTTATTTCATATATTTTACTATCTATTTTAGAATGAATTTTTGAACTTGCGGATTCGTTGTACAACGCCCCTTGTTCGCGTCACTTAGACAAAACGTTTCTTCTAAAGCTAACTCCGAATTCACCCGTAGTGGCGCTCTTGAGTTACTTCCTGTATTTTCTCTCGCCACATTACGGTTTTACACTAAAGACTATTGCTCACCTAGACTTATCCTCTCAAGTCCGGTCATTGAGTCATTTATCTCCGTCATTTCCTCAAATTGACTCCATAGCCCAAGTCTTACTTTCTTGTGCCAATATAACCATAACCCATTATCTTAAAGGTGTTTGAATCTAGCCATTGTTTCCAAAAGTCATATCCTACGTGGAAACCACGCCATTTCTGAGACAGCCCTCTCCAGATCCGAAAGGCTAGTTTTGGGTCTCAAAGTTGGTTGAAAAAGTTACCTTCGTCGTATGTTTATCAACCGAACAGATTTACAGAGTGATAACATTTTGGCGTCGTTTTCGGGGACGGAATTGAATGAAACATTCCCTGGGAAGAACGACATTGTTTCAGTTCTAAGGTCTAAGAGCAATAGACACTTAGTCACATATTGGCTGTATTTATGCTCTAGCGACTCCACACATTAGAAAATCAGTTGAAGGTGATTCCACTGGCAGAAGAATCCAGAGTTAAAGTTTTCATGGCGACTCCAATCAAGCTTCAAATGCAATTTAAAGACTCCACTGGAGAATCAGACCTGTTGAAAGAGATATGGAAGAGAAGTATAGAAAAATAAGGTACTCGAGCTTAAGTTTAGTTCAAGAAGTACTTTTTTGTTTGATCAATATCTTCTTGTCCTTTCTTGAGTTTTTCAAAAGAATATTTCTTCACTTAAATGAAGCCCATAGATCTACCTTTGTATATCCTTCATTGCAAACTGTAGGTATACTCCTTCTTCTTGTATAACCGATATTCACCAACCTCCTTCTTATGAGCCATATCATATTCATGATCATTCTTGTGAGCTTAATGAAATCAAAGTCGAGCTTGTACCTTCTGTTCATAATCCTACACCCTCCAAGATTCAAGAAAGATACAATCCTCTTAAATTTCCTTCCATCCTTCATGACTTTCCTCTAAAACATTATAAGTATATTCCTAGGTTCGATGGAGAGCTTGATGGACAATCAACTGAAAAACATATTCAGGTCTTTGAGCATTTCATAGACCTTTTTGAGATCGAACATGATGATGTGTCTATGAGGGCCTTTTCTCAGTCCTTACAAGGAGATGCCAAAGCATGGTTTAGATATTTGCAGCCTTAGTCGATTAGCTCGTGGGATGAACTGAAGGAAGATTTCCGTAGGTTTTGGGGTGAGAAAAAGTCACGGGATCTACTCCTTTCAGAGTTTTATGCCATGAGAAGAATGAAAGATGAAACCATCTCAAATTTCAGCAGGAGGTTTGCTAGTATTTATTATAAGTTGCCTAAAGAAGTCCAACCTCTCGAAGTTGCTGCCATGCTCCATTATGTAACAACCTTTCAATCAAACTTATCTTTTCTTTTGATGGAGAGGAAGTCTATGGCTTTGCAGCAGATGTTCAACAATGCTCAGGAAGTTGAAGAAAATATTCAAGCATGTAAACAGATTCGAAATGAGGAGTTGGATGCTAAAGAACATGACAATGAATATGAACAAAGAAGAGTTGATTTGAATCTTGAGAAGAGGGTTAATAATTTCATATGTCCTCTTGAAGCTTTAAATGCTGATGATTTTGCAAAGGATTATATTCCACTTATTGAAAAAGAAGGTGCTAATTTAGCTTCTGATCCATCCCATGATAAGCACGGGGCCGATTGTTTTATGTATTCATTTGTAGACAGTCAAGAAAATGAATTTGCAAATCAGCTTGTTGAAGAGCAGGTTGATGTCCCAAGCTTTTTCTTGTTAGATGACATTGCAGATGTTGCTGATTTGTCTTTATATGATGAATATGATGATGATTATGATGTTGACTTCCTAGAACAACCAGCTGCATGTTCTCTATCAGAAAATGTTCATTTTCAACAGTATAATGAGAGCAATCAAACTACATATCACAGTTACAAAGAAGAATATGAAGAAAGTATCGAATCAGCTGAAGGGAATTCTTTACCTTTATGCTTTGCTTCGTTTAAATTGTTGAAAGAAAATTTAAAGATCATCATTGAGGCAGAGGAATGTGTGATGAGGAAAAATCACACTGATTCATGGGAAAAAATTGACAAGAAATTGCAACAATCTTCTCATGTGTTTAATGACCCTACTGCTTGTTATATGGAAGGTTTTATTAGTTCAAATTTACAGCCATTGGTCGAAGATGAATATGAAAATGAGTGTGTTCAACAATCCAAAGAAATTGAAAAATGTGCATATGACAGCAGTGAAGAAAATGAAGAAGGTTTTGAAACAGGTGAAAGAACCTTGCCATTGTGTCTTGCTTCTTTCAAATTGCTGAAGCAAAATGTTTATAATGTTTCAAATCAGAAATTCTCCAGGAGTGATGTTGAATATGAAGAAAGCAGTGGACTTGCAAATGAAAATTGTCTTCCATTATGTTTTTCTTCCTTTGAATTGTTGAAAGTAAATCATGAGATAATATAGGAAGCAATGAAGTCTGACTGCATTCACAGTGACATTGTTTTGCATGAGAAAATTGTTACCAGTGAGGAAGACCAACAACCTTCTCATGCATTTTATTATTGTGTCGCTGATTACATGGAAGGTTATTTCAGTTCAAATTTGCAGTTTGTGCTCAACTACCAGCTTGGAAATAAAGATGAAGGTCAATCAATGTCGATGTTAGATATGGATTGCTTTCCACCAAGGGTTTCATTTTAGCCAACACTGTCTTCTGATTCAGAAGATTGTTATTTCCAACAGTCTCAACAGATTTTTCAGCGTCTTGGTGGCAATCAACAGGTTAAATGACATAAAAACGAGAATGCAGTGGAAGGGGTGAAACATGGTTGTTGTTTTGTGCATGTTTTAGAGGATCCATTTGCAGTTTTGGTGGAGACAACAAACAGTCCCAATGTTTTTAATTTTTTGAGATTTGAATTAATAGATAAATTTATGAATGACTTATCAGTAAACAGGCTTTGGAGCAAGCATGTGCGAAGAAACCAAAAAGTGGATAAAGTGCTTGCATGGTTGCATTGGCATTTTGATTTCACTCGATTGACATTTTTTTTTAGCAGTTAGGGTAGGTAGGAGTGCGAATAAGCTCAGTACTATGAGCATTTCTTTCAAGCAATCTACAGTTTCTTTTTTCGCTTAGTTTCAGATTTCAGTTTGGGGCATATATAGTTTTGGGTTTTCAGCGGATGTAGGTTACAAGTTACAATTGGAAAGTTGAGTTTGGGAGCAGCCCAATGGATCGACACCTGGTCTACTGTTCTTTGCTACCTCACAAGGAGGATAGCATCCCCATTGGAGCAAGCTATTAGCACCATGATTTTCATAGCCAAGTTTATAGGTTTGTCAACAATTTGCAAAGTCATGCATGTTAGCACCCATATTTTTTTTATGACTCACATCATCTAACATCTCTAAGGGTTAGTTTCAAAAGGAAGGTTAATATTTATCTATTCCATTTACATTTGCAATTGCGTGCTACAAAATTTGCTACGCGCTGCGTAAAGCACTTCACTGTGCAAAGGATTCTGTCGCGTACTGGATTTCTGTCGTGCAGTGGATTCCGTCATGCATAGGATGTTGTCGCATAGTGGATTTTTGTCACGCAGTGGATTCTGTCGTGCATAGGATTTTGTCACACAATGGATTTTTCTGCACGCAAGCTACAGGTCGCACTGTGCAAATTACTGGTTTAGTGGTCAACTTCAAGATAAATTTCTTACTAATTGGAGAGGAATTTTGAAAATCCCCGAGAGGGTTTTGTCAAGGACAATACAAATAATAAAAACCTCTCTCATATTTGAGAAATGTGTAACGGATTGGGATATTCGAAGGAATATTTGAGCCCTATTTTTCAGTTTTCACGATTTTCTGTCCGAGACATCAGAAAATCAGAAAATCCCAATCCTAATTTCCTGTATTTCTGCTCTGGCGACTCCACACATCAGAAAATCATTTAAAGGTGATTCCACTGGTAGAAGAATCCAGAGTTAAAGTTTTCATGGCGACTCCATTCAAGCTTCAAATGTGATTCAAAGACTCCACTGGAGAATCATACCTGTTGAAAGAGATATGGAAGAGCAGTATGGAAAAATAAGGTACTCGAGCTTAAGTTTAGTTCAAAAAGTACTTTTTTGTTTGATCAATATCTTCTTGTCCTTTCCTAAGTTTTTCAAAAGAATATTTCTTCACTTAAATGAAGCCCATAGATCTACCCTTGTAAATCCTTCATTGCAAAATGTAGGTATACCTCCTTCTTCTTGTATAATCGATATTCACCAAGCTCCTTCTTCTGAGCCATATGATGTTCATGATCATTCTTGTGAGCTTAATGAAACCAAAGTTGAGCTTGTACCTTCTGTTCTTAATCCTACACCCTCCAAGATTCAAGAAAGATACAATCCTCTTAAATTTCCTTCCATCCTTCATGACTTTCCTCTGAAACATTATAAGTATCTTCCTAGGT
>JASDQU010588645.1:20299-33652 GCA_032191745.1 Picea mariana
ACATAACTAGACATAGGACTTGGTTCACTTGGAGACAAGTAAAAGAGCATTGCAAAATAAATGGGTTTGTAGGTTGAAGGAAGAATATGGACGGAAAAATAGGTACAAGTACATACTTGTTGTAAAGGGGTTTGCACAGTAGGAAGGTATATATTTTGATGAAATTTTTTCTCATGTTGTTAAAATAACTTCAATTTGAACTATTTTAAGTGTAGTGGAAATAAAATATTTTCATATTGAACAATTATATGTAAAGAAAACTATTCTCCATGGGGATCTGGAGAAAGATATTTATATGCAAAAACCATAAGGGTATGAAGTCAAAGAGAAGGATAAATTAGTATGGAGTTTGGAGAAGAGCTTGTATGGCCTAAAAAAAGCTCCAAGGCAGAGGTATTTGAAATTTGATTTTGTCTCTGCTATAACGAGGTTATAATAGATGTCATTCTGACCAATGTTTTTATTTTAAAAGGCTAGATAATGGTAGATATATTATCTTATTATTGTATGTATATAAAATGCTTGTTGCAAGGTCTAACATGCAGGATATAAATAAGCTCTAAACAAAACTAGCTAATTCAATTGTGATGAAGGATTTGGGTGTTGCAAAACAAATCCTTGGTATGATAATAACAAGAGACAAGAAAAATATCAAATTAACATGGTCTCGGGATGAATTAGAGAACTATTGTTGGAAATATTTAGAATGCAAGATGCAAAACAATTTAGTACAACTTTGGTCAACCATTTCAAACTGACTAAGGAGATGTTTCCCACGACACAGGAGTATATAGACTACATTTCCAAGGTTTCATACTCATCGATAGTTGGAATCTTGATGTATATGATGGTGTGCACAAGGCCATATATTGAACATACAATGGGAGATGTGAGAAGGTATATGAACAATCTAGGTAAAGATAATTGTAAGGAATTAAAATGGATTCTCAAGAATTTGAGAGGTAATGTTACTTAGGCATTATGTTTTGGAGGTTCAAACATTGTTCTATTGGGATATTTTGATTCATATATGACAGGTGATATAGATGGGAGGAGGAGCACCACATAGTATATTTTTACTGTAGGTGGAACAACAATAATCTAGATTTCGAAACTGTAAAAAGTTGTTTCACTTTCAACAATGGAAGAAAATTATATCATTGCTACAGAGGCTAGTAAAGAGATGATTTGGTTACAAAGGTTTATGGAGTAATTGGGAAAGAAGTGGGAATAAAAGTTTGTACAATGACAACCAGAGTTCCATTCATATTTCAAATAAATCACCCTTCCATTATAGGACTAAACATATACAACTCAGGTACCATTTTGTACGATTAGTTTTGGAAGAGGAAAAATTGAAGATGGAAAGGATACAGACTAGCCAAAATCCTGTAGACATTTTAATTACAAAAGTAGTAACTAGGGTGAAATTGAGTTCCTTCTTAGTTTCAGTTGGACTTCAAGCATGATGATGAAGATGAGATACTTGCTAGGTCCAAAGTTGGAGCATAGTCTAACAGGTGCAGTAGCGGCTGAGTTGTTGTGATCAGTCTCTAGGTTAGAGTTTTTTGGTGGTGGAGCCTGATTATTTTTTTGATTCAAAAGTCTTGTTTTAGACATGTTCAGATCTGGGATTAATTAGCACCAAACATTTTTTTTTAAATGCCTTGTAAAATATTATAATTTTATAGTCAATCTAGATTATTTATTATTAGTTCATATATCTGATGGTAAACATTATTTTGGTGCTTTTTTTCCCTAGAAGGAAACCCTCTTTTATGGGGGAATTGTATTATGGTCAATGATGGGTTTACTGTCGATGGTTTACGGGCCCCTGGTATTGGGTAACCCATGGTATTTTCCCATGGGATTATATGTAATGAAGCCTATTTAAAGGACATGTGAGTGAGAGAGAGTAATGTGTGTTTAAGAAAGGAGTCTGTGAGAGAGTGAAGAGGAGGTTGTAGCAAAGGTGTTTTAGTTTTTATCCCTTCATTTTGTTGGATGGAATAAAGGAAGGACTGGTTGTTTCTCCATGGACGTATTATATTGTGTACATATTGTGTTTGTCTATGTTTTATTTCCACATTCACTTTTTCTTTTATTTTTATTATTATTGGTATGTGATCCTATTCCTAAAAAAATGAGATTAACCAAGATGTTGAACACCATAATTTAAAGAAACATAAATGCAATAAACAAGAAGTGAAATTACATAATTGTAATGGCTAGAAGGAAATTATAGAAAACAAATGAATACTTTAATAGATTACATGAAACCATTACAAGAAAATACAAATTAATGAGGAATTAAGAATCATATATCAATGGGAATTTCTTGCATTCCCTTGAGTGTTCCCTACCGAAGGTCTCTCTAGGAACCATTAGTGAAACAACTAGGTGCTCAAATATGGAAATATAATCCTCTTAATTCAAAAATATAAATCTTGGCATCAAAGTTTCTTCTACAATTTAAATGCACTATAAATACACTATGAAAGTACTATACCAAAAAATATACCATTCCTACTTTCATCCTAACACTACTTATACTAAAAATCACAACTATCCCTTCAATTAATCCTTGATTGAAGGGTGGTTGTCTTCTTGATCCATAGAATCAGGGATCCTTGTTTCAAGGGCCTAATTTTCCTTCCTTGATTCAAATTTATTTAATCAACAAATAAAATGAGGATCTGGCTAATTGAGTGGTTCAAATTATTTGAATTCATGGCTCCCTTAGATATTAGAGAGGGGGAATGATACCCCTTTTCTCTCATGTGGAGATAAATGCTTGTTGGTGGAGATGAGCTTACTTAGGATTTGATAAGTGGGATGAAACTCTCAAAGAATTTTTCTACCTACCAAATCTATGCCATGTCATGTTGCTAGTTGGTCACTACAACTTGAATATCCTTAAACTTTTTTCACTTCTCTAGGGGATTTTTAAGTTCTCAAGCCTCGATAATAATATACTATATCTTATTCCTTAAGTATTTAATTAGTTTCTCCTTGTGATAGAGGAATCCCATCCAATCTTACATAGTGGAACATATAAGTTGACTTTCACTTGTTCCTCTTCGCAAGTGGTCACATATAGCTTGTGCTTATTCTACCAAAGGATTTACTCTCTCCAACAACTCCCATAGTTGTTGATTGTCTTGTGAGAACACAATATCCAATTCACTTTGTAGGGTTGCTATTCTTTTCTACAAGTGAAACCATGAAGTAGACACAATATCAAGATGTTTAAAAGGTGGGAAAGTAGGTACAAAGTAAGGAATGTTTGAATTATCCTATTTCAACTCAAGCCATATGTTCTATAATTTAATCAAGACCAACTTGAGCTCATTCTCTTCTTTTTTCATTGTGGGCAATTGAAGATCTCAATGAGAATCCAACTAAAAAATTTGAACCCACAACTATTGGATAACTTGTTAAGGTGTTCCATACTTTTGTTTAATACTAACAAGTTGAGAGGCATCTTCATTCATAGTTGTCTTAGCCTTCATAGAAATTTTGGTAGGGACCAATCATACAAGCCTTAAACTTGATCTAATAGTTCTATGCGAGCTCCTTTAGGTGGGCACCAACTCAATGCCATCCCACTTGCAATAGAATTTTTAGTCCATGTAGGGGTTCGAGCCTTGAAATTAGGGGGTACCTACAAACATTGATCCTACTAAATAAATATTTCTTGGGTGGCCTTAGTACAAAATGGTGTAATGTCTATATGTTCTTACTTGTACTAAGGGTCCTATTATCCCCATTTTGTGGGATAACTAAGGAGATGATGTCTTGAGGCCCTCAGGTTGCAGACATGGAGTACCGAGAGACAACCTAACCAACAATGTCCACTTGCACATATGGAAACCCACCACACCACCACGCTCCACATTGATAATGATGGTATCCACCACATCAGCTAGCCTCCAAAAGACATTGGGATTTCTCCATGAGGTACAATTCATGTATTATGGTGAGTGTCATTTAAATATTTAAGCATTTGATTTTGTTACATCTATTACTGCTTTTGATTATGTGACATTTTATTGGACATTATGCTCTTTTCCCCGTTTCACTTTGGTGATTGACATTGCGCCCTAGTAAGTGGGTGACCCTTAGGGATATGTATGATACTGGGAGGTCCTTTTGATTAGTCATCGTGCCATTCCTGACCATAATTGTCACTTTCCACACTTCATTCCCTCATCTCCTCACTTTTTGGGTTTTTCAGGTGTACTGGCCCAAGAAGGGGTTGTCCCTCACTTCATGGGAATAAGGGGATGAAAGCCTAGACGCTTGTGGATGGAAAAAGGTAAAATCATAATTATGAAACTTCCAGATGCTCTCCCAAAGAGGTCTTGAGAGAAATGAAACACTTCTCTTAAAAAATCAAAGACCTGCAAAAGAAAACACACAAATATAAATATCCCCACTTGTTGAGGTGTGTACACTCATGTGGTATCCCTTTATTTCCTTGCATGTGGCACTTTGTGTACCTATAGATTCAATTGGCCTTGTGGTGCTACCCCCCAATGTAATATATTTCACTCTAGGGAGTATCAAAGGTTTTGGATCATTAATTAATTAATAGCAATGAATGGGCTTGGAAAAAGGATGCATTGAAAACAAAGGTGCAACACACCCTCTACAAAGGCACCCATAAGTGAGACACTACAACCATTTGTATGTCACAAACCCCATGCCCAAAAGTCTTCCCCTCATACATAACATATCATCTACATGACTTAGAAGGAGGTCCCAAACTTGAGGGATGATTCACCCAATAGGTCATTTTTTCAACCCTCCCATACTCAAACTTGGTAAATTGCATAGGGTCTTTGAGCATGAGTTTATTTTGATGAGGTATTTTGGATGTACATGCTTAGATGGATCTTTTATTGATTTTATTTAATCATCATGATGCTTTTACTTGATATCCTTGGAGGGCGTATCCATTTTTCTTTGGAAGACCCAACTGGTGGACAATTTTTGAGGAACAAGACTAGCTTGGGCTTCCATGGGGCTTCAAGCCCACGGGTTGGATGGTGAGGGACCACATGATTGATCATGGAGACTTGAATTTGGAGGCCTAGACGACACCTTGGATAACCTCACCATACGCTCACAAGTTAAATGACTTGCTTTAGAGGCCAAAAATGTCACCTTAAAGGACTTGACATCATGCTTGAGGGGGTTTTGAGTGGTGATGAGGAAACATGGCACATTTTGGAGGAAGGATAGGCTTGGCCATGAAGAAAAATCAAGGATTTAGGACATATGGCCTTTAGAGGCCAAACAAACCTATATCCAATCCCAATGACTTAGCCTAAGTGCAAAAACGTGGCTTCAAAGGAGGTTGACGTCAATATTTAGGGTTTTCTTTCATGTGAAAAAGTAAAATTAAATAATATTTTTTTTGTAAAGGACAAAAATAAGGGTTGTTTCCCCCTTATTTTGTGTTTACCATAAATTTTTTGGACAAACAATCTTAAAGACATCTGGTATAAATAGAGATCATTTGAATCTCATTTGATATCATAACTCTCTTTTGTGAGAGAGACTCCTTGGCTGAAATTTGCGCCCTACTTGGGAAATTTTTCATATCTCTCTTGTCACTTGATCTTGTAATGGTTTATCTTTGGCTATTGGATGTATGATGATGCACTATTGCTTGTGGAGGCTTCTTTCTTTCTTTATGGTATATTTTCTTGGTCAAAAAGAGGTTTATCTTGTTAATGCTTGGACTAGGTAAGGGATCTCTCTTGTTATTTCTTCTTTTCTTGGTTGCAAGGTTAATTTTCTAATATTTTGAGGAGTTTTGTTGGATTACTGAGAGGGGGGGTGAATCAGTGATAGAGAAATTTAATCCTTTTTAATCATAAAATGAAAGTGTTATATCATTGTAGCATCATCATCCAATAGTTGTAGAGTAAATAAACAATGAACAAATGAGCAATCATACACATACATAGTACACCAGTGTTTTTACGTGGAAACCCAAAGCGAGAGAAAACCATAGAATATTTTTTCTTATATGTATTTAAGAATTATATTCATTGGAAGCACCAACTTCCTTTGTTTTCCAGCTGCAACTGAAAGGAGGCTCCAACCCCCTAGTTTCTCAGGCTAGAACCTGAGGGAATCTCCAACTCACCAATTCTCTGGCTACAACCAGAAGGAGGCTACAACCCCCTATGTTCTACGGCTACAACCGGAAGGTGGCTACAACCACCTGTCCTTGCCCCATCCAACCACCCTGAAATACAAGTAGAATGATGGAACCATTGTCACACTATCACTATGAGATATACTGTTGTAAACCTGTACCAATCAACATGCACCAAAAAACCTGTACTAACCTGTACCAAACAACCTGTACCATAAACAAGTGCATCAACCATGCACCAACCTGTAACTCAACCTGTACCATCAACGAGTGCATCAACCATGCACCAAATATGTACCAATCATGCATCAAATACACATAAACTATGGCTCATCAATATGTACCAACATCATCAACTATACACCTCATGTATGTTACAACTGATCAACTACTTGTCTCAACCATGTACCCAACATGTACCTCAACCAAAATCCCTCATCAATTTCATCATCCAAATCTGATTTGTAACTCTCTAATAGACCTGGTGTATATCATCACATACCTGTAAACCTTCCTTAACTATAACAACAAGAGACTAGAATTTTCATCAAACTTTACTTTAGTCTCACATAACTAATTTTGGATTAGTCAACAACCCTAACTTGAAATAATCATAACTATGTACCTGTAATGAATAAATATCTGAAAATAGTAAACAATGTTCTTCAGTGTTGTTTATGAAATTCCTCCAGGTTTCACTACTTGGAACCTCTCAGAAAATGAGTTATATAAAAAATGGTATACCTTGTTGAATTCTGGATTATTCTAGAGAGAGAACTTGTAGGGCATTCCCCACACAAAATATTTGTTGTATGGATATAAAAATGGTACACATAATACTAAATAAGGTACTCTAACCAATATATTTTGTCTTACTAAATTTGGATTTGTTATGAATAAGTTATGACGCTTTTACTCGAAACACCTGTTTTATACTAGTTTCGGGACTAGCCACAAACCCTATTTTCCATGGAGTGTAACTCCAAAAATACAAGGACCCACAAGATGAAATGTTTATCACAACTACTTGGATATGTTTTCTCAATGACCTCTAGATTTAGTGATATGAATCATTCTAGAAAAAACTTTATTGTGAAAATGGTGAGATGACTTGTAAATAACATACGTTAGAAAACATCATCAAAATAATTTATCATCCCTTGAATTTTAGCCTTCTTTACTTCACCTTCCCTCTGAAACTAGCCTTAGATATCCTTTGGTTACCTCAATCACTTGTATATATTCAATATCCTCAAGTGTAATTAAAATGAGAGACCCTTGCCTCTTATTTATACTTTTATGTAGCTTCCTCAAGGGGTTACCTTCTAACCATCTTAAACCACTTTCCTTATTTTAGGGCTAACCCACTTTTCCACTTAGTAATTTCTCCATTAATTTAATTATTTAAATAATTTCTTTTGTATCCACTTTGAATTATAGTACAATCATCACTTCACTTTAGTATTTAAATAATTTCTTCTTTGCAACCACTTTGACTACTTTGACCTTTTGGGGTTTCTAGATGACGCATGTGGGTTCTCCAACTTCACATGGCCATAAATATCTAACCGTGAGGAGTTATGTGATGTTCCACCTACCACCGAAAATGGCATGACATGTATTATCCATCTATAATAGTATTACATTCAAATATATTAAATCTCATACCATTATACATAAAACAAACTTGGGTCCATTACACAAACCTTTGTGCTACCAGACTTTCTTCAAGGGTTGACATCAATGACAATCAACCCAAATAATAAACAAACTCCCCCTTTGGCATTGATGGAAACACTATGATGAAATACTGAAGTCATATCACTCATGCTCCCCCTGTGACCATCACTCCCCCTGGAACCATGCCTCTGTGCTCTTTCTCCAAGAATTTATCTTTTCATCTAATAAATATCTCCCCCTTTGTCATCAATGACAAAGGTATATTTCCATCCGGGGATGCTCCCCCTCACTGAAATCTTCCCGAAACTGATCTCCCAACTTGAAATGTCCTCTTTATGGTGCTTCCTCATGTAAATCTAAGACATATAAGATACACATTCAAAACCATTCATTTTGGAGTAGAAATTACTCCGAGTCTCTGGCAAAAATACTCAAAGGCTTCTCTTGGAAGCGGTTTTGTAAATATGTCTGCCACTTGTTCTTTTGTGCCCACATATTCAACTCTGATGTTCTTCTACACAAACTGTTCCTGTAGAAAGTGATACTTTATTGGAATGTGCTTTGTCTTGGAGTGAATCACCAGGTTCTTTGAGATAATTATGGCGCTTGTATTATCACAATAGATTGGAATGGGCTCATCATACTCAACCTAAATATCTGTCAAAGTTTGTTTCATCCATAGAACCTGCGTACAACATCATTTTGTTGCATTAGATTATGCTTCGGCGGTAGATAAATATACTGATGATTGTTTCTTTCTTAGCCAAGATACTAAACACTTGCCCAAGTAGAACGCTGCTCCACTGGTGCTTCGTCGGTCATCAATTTAACCTGCCCAATCTGCATCTATGTAGGCAATAAGTGATAGATCCTTTCCTTTTGGATACCATAATCCAAACTCTTCTGTTCCTTTGAGATATCTGAAAATTCTTTTCACTGCTAAGACATGTGATTCCTTTGGTGCTGCTTGAAATCATGCCACTTGTCCAACTGCTCGCATTACATCTAGTCTGGATGTTGTCACATATAATAAGCTACCAATCATTGACATGTATTTCCTTTGGTCTGTAGACTTTGAATCATCATATTTTCTCAACTTGCAACTGGTTTGCATAGGAGTGGTAACTGTTTCGCAATATTCCATTCTGAACTTCTTTAACATTTCTCTGATATACTTACTTTGAGAAATGAAAACTCCTTAGTTTCTTTGACATATATGAAGACCCAGAAAGAAGGATAGTTCTCAAAGTAAGGACATTTCAAATTCATTCTGCATATCCTTTGCAAATTTCTGGCTTAACCTGTCATCAGTACTTCCAAAAATAATATCATCAACATAAACTTCAATTAATAAAATACTATCTTGAGTTACCTTGATGTAGAGGTTGTTATCTGCACTTCCTTTTCTGAACCCTGCCTATTGTAGATATTTATCCAGTCTAGAGTACCATGCTCTAGGAGCCTATTTTAGACCATACAAGGCCTTCTTCATTTTACACACATAATCTGCGTTCTTTGACAACTGAAATCCTTCTGGTTGTTCAATATAGACTTCTTCTTCAAGTTTCCCATTCAGAAAACATGATTTCACATCCATATGATACACTTTAATATTCTTGGAGCATGCATAAGCTAAAAGCAATCAGATTGCTTCCATTCTGACAAATGGGGAAAATGTCTCTTCAAAGTTTATTCCTTCAACCTGTGTGTATCCTTTACAAACCAATCTAGCTTTGTTCCTTGTAACCTGTCCATCTTCATTCAATTTATTTCTGAAAACCCACTTTGTGCCAATCACATTCTTATTATTTGGTCTTGGAACCAATTCCCAAGTGTCATTCTTCTCTATTTGATCCAATTCTTCATCCATGGCCTTATTCCAAAATTCATCCTTGATAGCCTCTTCAAAATTGTTTGGTTCGATCATAGATAAGAGTGCTCGATGCATTTGTTCTGCTAAACAGATTCTTCTTCTAGTCTCAACTCTTGCATCTTTGTTTTCGATACTCTGATCTGAAGGATGATTCTTCTGTACTCATTTTCTAGGTGTCTTTGGAGGCACTTGCTGAAATTTCTCTTCTACTTCTGTCTTATCATCTTCATCTTCCCGTTTTATTTCTTCTTCATCTTCTGCTTCTTCTTCGTGAAGTTGTTCCATTGATTCATTTTCTTCTTCCTTTAATTCTCGTCCACCTGTTTCATCAATTGTTACATTGATGCTTTCCACAACTTTGTTCAACCTCAGATTGTAACACTTGTATGTTTTCCTTGTACTTTAGTAGCTAACAAGTACTCCTTTCTCCACACGAGAGTCAAACTTTCCCATTCTACCATATTCTCTTTTGATGTAGCATTTGCTTCCAAATACTTTGAATTTATTCACATTTTCTGGTCTTCCTTTCCATAGCTCGTAGGGAGTTTTTTCAGTGTTTTTTCTGAGCATTACTCTGTTTTGAATGTGAACTATTGTATGCACTGCATGTGTCCAAAAAATATCTGTCAATTTGGAATCCATTAGCATTGTTCGAGCCATTTCCTATACTATCCTATTCTTTCTTTCAACAACTCCATACTATTGAGGTGTCCTAGCAACGAAGAATTTCCTTTTTATTCCATGCCTACTGCAGTAGTCCATAAATTCCTTTGAAGTGAAATCTCATCCATTATCATATCTCAAACATTTTATTTTTGAATCCATTTCATTTTCAACCATTTCCTTGTATACCTTGAAGTTTTCAAAAGCTTATGACTTATTCCTGAGAAAGAAAACTGCAGTCATTCTTGTATAATCATCAACTAATAACATAAAGTATTTCTCACCTTTTAAACCCTTTGTTGTAGTTGGTCCAAATAGACCAGTATGCACAATTTCCAGTGGTCTTGTCATTGAATATTCTTTGATTTGAACCTGGTCTTTGTTTTCTTTCCTTGTTGACAATGCTTGCATAAAGTGTTGGTTGGTTTCGTGATCTGGGGCATTTCTATAACTACTTCCTTTTTGCTGACTTTGACAAGGTTATCAAAGTGCATGTGACCCATTCTTCTGTGCCATAGCCAACCTTCATCTTCCTTTCTTAGACAACACTTTTCATTTCCAATTTCACTTAATACATATATGTTGCTTGAAGTTATTGCAGTTGTTGCAATCAAGTTTCCTAAACCTTCTTTTATTATCTCACACTTTTGTGAATCGAAAGTAATTTTATGACTTTGGTCACACATTTGACTCACACTTAGAATATTATGTTTCATATCTTCTACTAGTAGAACATTTTATGCCTTGGTATTCTTGTTTCCAATTCTAACTGTGCCTTTTCCAATGATTTTCGCTAAATCATCATTTCCGAAGGAGACTGATCCATCTCTTTCCTTTCTTAACGTAAGAAACCTATCTTTATCACTTGTCATGTGTTTTGAACAACCACTATCAACATACCAACCAAATTTCTTCTAATTATATTGTAGAGCGAGTGTGCATTCTTCATTGTTATATTGATTATGCTTTCTTATCCATGTCCTCTTTTGAGGTTCTTGTCTGTGACTATTGTTGTTCTATTGTGGTTCTCTAGGAGGGACTGCCATTCTACAATCTTTGGCCATGTTTCCAAAGTTGTTGCACTTGTAGCATTCCACTTCAGTGCTCAATTATTTAAACCTATTGTAGCTTATTCTTTATGTTTCATTAGGCCTTCTTGGATAGCCATTTTGTGTATGACTTTCAAAGTTGTTTATGTTCCTGCTATTAGCTCTACAATTTATAACTTTATGTCCAAAATTATTGCATGCATAACATAAACCAAAAAAATAGTTTGATACCTAGGAGTTTAAGATCTTCTGAAATGATTTACTCTTATGAATCCTTCTTCTTCCTGAGTCCCATTTGTTTTTGTCGGTCGTTGATTCTGAAGTCTGGATCTTCTCAGTGGAGGAGTAGCTCTGTAATCTTCCTTGTAGATCTTCCTATACCCTTTGATTGTTTTTGCATATCTTTTTGGGTATGTTTCTTTTTCTGTTTATTTGGAGCTTGATCCATTTTTTGTCTGATTGTATCCAAGTCCAAAATTGTCATGATAAGGATTTTTATTGTTGATAATGTCATCCATAACTTTTGAGTTGTTTTGCATATTTTTCTTTTGAAGATCCTTTCTCAATGTGACAATATCTACTTCCAAATTTCCAATGATCCTATCTCTTTATTCTAACTGTTCTTTGAGTGCTTTTTCAATTCTTTTATCTTCTTCTATTTAAACCTTCAATTTCATGATCATTTGTTCTAGTCCCTGAGTGTCTTCTTTCTTGTCTAGTTCTTCTTGTAGCTTCTTGTTTTTCTTCTTTGCTCTTCTTATAACTTCTATGGAACTCAACAATTATTCTTGGTAGTCAACTTATGCCTCTTCATATTCTTCTTCAATGTCTTCTTTATCAGAGTCTTCTATTTCCATGAATAAAACTCTTTCTATCTCACTGTCACTAACTTCATCTTCATTTGATGAGGAGATGTCTTCTTTGGTGCATAACATTTTCTTGAAAGATTTCTTTTTGGTTATTTTGCCTTTATATGTTTGTTTTCTATTTAAGTAATCTTCATCATTCCTCTTATTTTTCTTATGAGGACATTTGTTAGAAAAATGACCAATGCCATCACAATTAAAACAAATCAATGGAAGCTTACCTTTATATCTTCCATTGGTTCCCTTGTTCAATCTTCTGACAAAGTTGGTCACTTCTTCTTCATCATCTTCTTAGAAGTCACTGCTTCTCCTATGTTCCTTTTTCTTTCCCTTTTGCTTTGACATTTTGGATTCTTTGAAAGTTGCTTCTTTTATATCTGGATTTTTCTGTTCAATTCTCATTTCATATGCTATGAAGATTCCATGTAGTTCGTCCATGCTTATTGAGTCTAGATCTGCTCTTTCTTCTAGTGTTGATCTCCTAGGATCAAATCTCATAGGAAGAGATCTTAGTGTCCTTTGAACAATCACAAATTCTTCAATTTCTTCTCTCAATCCTATGATTGCATTCACTCGACTCGTAAGACGTAAGCTGCAATATTCTCATCTTCCTTCATATTTAGTTGTTCGAATTGACCTCTGTAAGTTTGAAGATTTGTTGCTTTGACTTTTAAATCTCCCTCATAAATATTTTGAAGTTTGTCCCAAATCTCTTTAGTGGATTTATGATGTACAACTTTGGTATATACCGATTCACCAAGACCATTTAGAAGTGCATTTGTGGATTTGGAATTATTTTTACTGAGTTTCATTTCTTTTTCACTTGTTGGCGGAACTATTGGTTCTTTGTATCCATCTAGTACCGATTGCAAAATTTCAAATCTCTGTTCATGTATATATGTTCTCATCCTTCTGCTCCAGAATGCATACTTTTGTCCATCAAATTGTGGTATTCCATTTTTATACATGTTGTTTCTCTCCATGATATACCTTTAAGTGGTTAAACTGATTTCTAAAGGAACCTGCTCTGATACCAATTGTTAGATTACC
>JASDQU010588645.1:33667-48365 GCA_032191745.1 Picea mariana
GGGGGGGGGTGAATAAGTAATAGCGAAATTTAATCCTTTTTAACCATAAAATTGAAGTCTTATATCAATGTAGCATCATCATCCAATAGTTGTAGAGTAAATAAACAATGAACAAATGAACAATCATAAACATACACAATACACCAATGTGTTTACATGGAAACCCAAAGCGGGAGAAAACCACATAATGTTTTTTCTTATATGTCTTTAAGAATTACATTCATTGGAAGAACCAACTTCCTTTGTTTTCCAACTGCAACTGGAAGGAGGATCCAACCCCCTAGTTTCTCAAGATACAACCTAAGGGAAGCATCAACTCCCTAATTCCCTGGGTACAACTAGAAGGAGGCTACAACCCTCTATGTTCTCCGGCTACAACCGAAAGGTGGCTACAACCACCTGTCCTTGCCCCGTCCAAACACCATGAAATATAAGTATAATGATGGAACCACTATCATTGTGAGATATACTGCTATAAGCTTGTACCAATCAACCTGCACCAAACAACTTGTACCAACATGTACTAAACAACCTGTAATCAACCTATACTATAAACAAGTGCATCAACCATGCACTGACCTGTACCTCAATATTTACCATCAACAAGTGCATCAACCATGGACGAAATATATACCAATCGTGCATCAAATACACATAAACTATGACTCATCAATATGTACGAATATCATCAACTATACACCTCATGTATGTACCAAATCATCAACTACTTGTCTCAACCATGTACCCAAAATGTACCTCAACCAAAATCTCTCATCAATTTCATCATCCAAATATGATTTGTAACTCTGTAATAGACCCGATGTATATGATCACATACCTGCAAACCTTCCTTAACTTTAACAACAAGAGACTAACATTTTCATCAAACTTTACTTTAGTCTCACATGACTAATTTTGGATTAGTCAACAACCCTAACTTGAAATAATCATAACTATGTACCTATAATGAAAAAAGATATGAAAATAGTAAAAAATGTTCTTGAGTGTCTTTTGTGTAATTCCTCCAAGTTTCACTACTTGGAACCTCTCAGAAAGGAGTTATAGCAAAAATAGCATACCTTGTTGAATTCTGGGTTATTCTAGAGAGTGAACTTGTAGAGCGTGCCCCACATAGAATATTTGTTCTATGGATTTGAAAATGGTACACAAAATACTATATACCGTACTATAACCAATACATTTGGTATTACTGAATTTGGATATGTTATGAAGAAGTTATGATGATTTTACTCAAAACACTTGTTTTATACTAGTTTCACAACTAGCCACATACCCTATTTTCCACATAGTGTAATTCCAAAAATAAAATGACCCACAAGATGGAATTTTTATCACAACTACTTGGATATGTTTCCTCAAAGACCTCCATATTTCACAATCTAAGTCACTCTAGAAAAAACGTTATTGCAAAAATGGTGAGATGACCTGTAAATAACATACCTTAGAAAGAATCATCAAAAGAATTTATCCTCCCTTGAATTTCAGCCTTCTTTACTTCGCCTTCCCTCTGAAATTATCCTTAGATATTCTTCGGTTACCTCAGTCACTTATAGATATTCAATATTCTCAAGTGTAATTAAAATGAGAGACACTTTCCTCTTATTTATACTTTTATGTAGCTTCCTCAATGGGTTACCTTTTAACCATCTTAAACCACTTTCCTTATTTTAGGGCTAACCCACTTCTAACCACTTGTCCACTTAGTAATTTATCTATTAATTTTATTATTTAAATAATTTATTTTGTATCCACTTTGACTTATATTACACTCATCACTTCACTTTATTATTTAAATGATTTCTTCTTTGCAACCACTTTGACTACTTTGACCTTTTGGGGTTTCTAGATGACTCATGAAGGTTCTACAACTTCACATGGTCATAACTCTCTAACCTTGAAGAGTTATGTGACGTTCCACATACCACCAGAAATGACATGACATGTACTATCCATGTATAATAGTCTTACCTTCAAATATATTAAAACTCATACCATTATACATCAAACAAACTTGGATTCATTACCCAAATCTTTGTGCTACCAGAATTTTCTACCGGAATTTATTCAAGGGTTGACATCAATGAAAACCAACCCAAATAATCAACAAGTATAAGGGCATACAAACCCAATAATCCCATCATTTTGTATTGAAATAACTTGTTGCATAAAGGAATACTATGAGGAGTAAAAAGGTTTACACCATCCTAGGGTTTTTCCTAGCTAGTTTAGCTTTCTTTGGGGAGTAAAATGTATTACACCCCCAAGGAAGTAGCTCAAATAGATATTTAAATTTTATGACTCCATAACCCAATAGATAAAGGCACTAATCTCCTTGCATTGGAGAAACAAAAATATTGCATTGGGATACATGAAATCATGAGATATTGAAATTTTCTTAGTTGGAATCTATTATGTGTGCTTAAAGCTGACTAAGGCCTCTAAGGCATTTTTTTTGTCAAAGAATTCTTGCTTCTGTAATAAAACAAAGCTACAGCCACTAGGGTTGTAGCAAACCCTAAACAAATCTCTAAATAACACACAGTTCAACCATAAAAAAAAATGCTACTAATTTACCCCTATAATCTACTAGTCTCAATGCATCTTTTGGGTGGATTACTTGTGATTTTTGGTGGCTGATTTTTCTGATGTAATAACTTGTTTGATACATCCATAAGGCTGCAAATATATCTTTACAATACTTATATATAACAACCTTACACTGATGTTAAAGTATTATGCTTTTACACTTGAGTTATACTAGTGTTTTGCTAACTTTTCTCTTGTATCATTTGATAGACTTTTAACATCTTTTTAGAAGCTTTAACAATCTTTCTTTTGCTGATATATATTTTTGTTTACTACTGCAATTAGGGACAACAATCTTAACTTGATTTTCCAACATAATATTGGGCTTGTATCGTCGTTTTTCTTGTGTCTCAGGCAGGTAGAATCACCACTTGGAAAGTATACTACATTGTGGCATATCTTCTCCCATCTACAAGACTCTTTTAAATCCATTTTCACTCTCCATCAATGACCTATAGGGGGAATCTCTTTCATCTCTTCACTTTCCATCTCATTCTCCCTAGTGATCCAGGTGGATATCGGTGGCCACCCACCTATCTCAACTGGATCAAAAACAGTTTGTTGGCAACTTATTATTTTTATCATTTTTTTGGTTCCTAAACTTTTGGGGCCATTTTAAGGGCCCAAACAACATTTTTTCGAGATCGGCCACCTCAATGATAATATTATGTGAGGTATTATGTGATGTTTCCCCATTGGATGTCTGTGATGTTCTGTTGGGCCAACCATATATGTGGAAGTTCCATGCTATTTATGAGTCTCGACTCCGTAGAGTCATTTTTACTTTGGGGGGGCATCTCTACAAGATACCAAAGGTAGTTACAACTACTTTCCCACCTAAACAATGCTGCAAGGTAGTATCTCATACTACAAAATTCAACTTCTTCATAATCTATTCAAAAGGTGAACATAAAGACACTTCAACCACTGTAGCCTCAGTCCAAGCACCTTCTATCCAACATAAGTAGATCAACAAGATTGAATAAAAGAGAAAATATTCCTTCTGCACACAGTCATCTCATCAGGTTCTCAACAACCTCCCACAAACCAAGCAACACAGCTTCTCTAGCAAGGAAAGCAACTCACCAAGGTTTAGATTTAGCAAGGGATTTCCCCTCTCCCATGGTAACTCAACACAATGGATACCATTGATTCCTAAGGAGGGAGTATTGATCCAGGTGGATATCAGTGGCCACCCATCTATTCCAACTAGCTCAAAATAGTTTGTTGGCAACTTACTAGTTTTAGCAGTTTTTCGGTTCCTAACCTTTCGAGGCGATTTTGAGGGCCTAAACGACTCTTTTTAGATATAGGGAACCTCAATGATACTCAATGGATTTGACTAAACCCCCAAAATGTAGATCCTCTTCAATACCTTTCCAACGAGCTATCATTTTCCCTAAACGGAAATCGTATGCCAAAGTTACGCCCCGAAGAAGTTGATACACCAAACTACCTAAAACGAGATCCAAAAAACTTTTGGATTTTCATCTTCCGGGGTTAGGGTTTTGGATTTTATTTATGTTAAAAATTCCTTTGGAGCCTCATTGTAACAATCATATTCTTGTGAATGTGAGTATCCATCACATCTCTTCTTAGAGCTAAGCTGCCACCATTCTAGCGAGTCTTTCACTTTGTATTTCTACAGTTTTGTACATTTTACTCATTAATAGAAAGTGTGTATTACTGTATATCTATGCCTCGTGTTATATATCCGATATATCTATGTTATATTATTGGGTCTCTTGCGATATCTTTTTATATTTCTATGTTATATCTCCGCTCTCATTTCGTGCTAAAAATAATCCAAATCAATGGTATCAGAGCAATCTTCTCTTGATCATTTTTTAGTGCATGTCCCCGACGAGGTCTGAGTATAGAAAGTTGGATTTCAAGCTTTCCTCTCTTGAGAAAAATCACTCTCGCACACCCAATAAACCCTATATAGAAGAAGAAAAATATGATGGAGTAGAAGTTTATGTTAATATGTTTCTTGATCAAGCTCTCACGCTACAGAGGGACAAAATGATGGATAATTTTTCCCACATCCTTCAACCCCTGTCGATAACAACATACGCATCTTCATCAAGCGGCCACTTTGGAGGCATCTCACCTTTCAAGGTACAAGTTACTTTTGATATTACCATATTTTAATGAAAGATATATGTAGATGCCCTAGAAAAATGGTTAAATATGATGGAATGTTATTTCTTTGTTCACAATTTATCCAATAGGGAAAATATCACCTTCACAGCCCTTAAGGCTCTTTCCCATGTCAAACAGTGGTGGGAAACTTATTGGGAGAAAAATTCCACAAAGTATTCTGGAATATATGGGGCCGATCCCACTTGGGATTTTTTTGTGGATGTGGCCAAGGAAAAATATTACCCTATTGGAAACTATGACGACCAATACATGAGATGGACCACACTATGACAAGAGAGGGGCCAAGCAATGACAGAGTTCATAAATACCTTCCATACCTTGTGCACCAAGATGGGTATCAAAGAATCTGAGTGACATTTGGTTCTAAAATACCATGGGGCTCTACACAGATACATCCAAATTGAAATGGATTTTCTGGACATCTCATCACTGGGTGCTTCTTATTGATATGTTTTTAAAATTGAGTAGAAATTTAAGCACTAGAATAAGTGGGAGTTCAGGTCTGCAAAGCCGCAACAACTAAATTATGATAAATACATCCCTAACAAGCAGCCTCCTGAAGACCAGTCCAAGCCACAGGAAAAGAAGGGTCACTAGAAGATGAAGAAGGACACTGGAATTTGGTGTGATTTCCACAAAAGCCCCTGGCTCAACACTTATGAATGTTTCTCAAAAAAATCATTGGTGGTTGAGATCAAAGAAAAGGAGTTGAACCCCAATTTAGAATATGATTCAGAAATAATGGGAGAAGACAGATCATCGATGCAGACCCCACTGCTAATTTCATGACTACAACAATTCAACCAAAAGAACCAACAGATCCGAAAGAGGGGGACAGCCTCTTTCATTCACAGATGTGGGTGAAGGGGACCCTGTTGCATTTCATTATTGATAGCGGAAGCCATAAGAACCTCATCTCAACAGAGGCCATCAAACCATTGGTATTGTCAACAAAACCACACCCGTAGCCATACAACATCAGGTGGCTTCACCAGGGACGAGATCTCCATGTCATCCAGCAGTGTCGATTGTCATACAAAATCCAACCCTTCAAGGATGAGGTATTATGTGATGTTGCCCCACTAGATGTCTTTGATGTTCTTTTGGGCCAACCGTATATGTGGAATCTCCATGATATTTATGGGTCTCGACCCCATAGTGTCATTGTTACTCTGGGGGGTCATCTCTATAGGATACCAGAGGTAGTTTCAACTATTGTCCCACCTAAACAGTGCTGCAAGGTAGTATCTCATACTACAAAATTACGCTTCTTCACAATCTGTTCAAAAGGTGAACAAAAGGAAACTGCAACCACTGCAGCCTTACTCTAAGAACCTTCTATCTAGTAGAAGAATATCGAGAAGATTGAAGAAAAGTGAATATTCCTTCTACACACAGTCATCTCATCAGTTTCTCAACAACCTCCCACAAACCAAGCAACACAACTTCTCCAGCAAGGCAAGCAACTCAACAAGGTTCAGATTCAACAAGCGCTTTCCCCTCTCCCCCGAGAACTCAACACAATGGAGGACATTTCTTCCTAAGGAGGGAGGATTGATCCAGGTGGATATTGGTGACCACCCACCTATTCCAATTGGCTCAAAACAGTTTTTTGGAAATTTACTATTTTTAGCATTTTTTTGGTTCGCTAACTTCCAGGGTCATTTTGAGGGCCTAAACGAATCTTTTTAGACATTGGGAACCTCAATTGCACTCGACGCCTATGATTTATCCTCAGAAATGAATCTCCTCACTGATACCTTTCCAACGAGCTATCATGTACCCCAAAGGGAGATCGTATGCCAAAGTTACTCCCCCAGGAAGTTGATACACCAAACTACCCAAAACAAGGTCCACAAAACTGTTGGATTTTCATCTTCCAAGGTTAGGGCTTTGGATTTTATTTATTTTAAAAAGGCCTTTGAATCCTCATTGTAACAATCATCTTCTTGCGAATGTGAGTAGCCATCACATCTCTTCTCAGAGATAAAATGCCACCATTCTAGCGAGTCTTTCACTTTGTATTTATATAGTTTTGTACATTTCGCTCATAAATAGAAATTGTGTGTTAATGTATATCCATGCCTCTTCCTATATACCAATGTATCTCTATTATATTATTATATTTATTGTGATATCTCTATATATCTTTGTGTTATATATCTCCTCTCATTTCGTGCCAAAAATAATCCGGATCACCAAGATTCCCCCCCTTGAGGTGATTCCTTCATCTCTAAACTGACGGGAATACCTGACTAAGGTGATAGTGGGCAGGTTTTCTATTCGTTGTCACCATTTTGTGGTTGGATCAATATTTTCCCAACCTATAACTTGTGTGATAATATTTTGGCGCCATTGTCGGGGATTATTTTGAATCCTCTTCTGAACCCTAACGATACTTTGGAAAGCTATCCCAAAGCCTTCCCCTAGATTTTCTATCGAATCCACTTGAAGGGAGTTCCCCTTCCACCCTTGATGAGATTTTCTTGAGGCTCATCCGACAACTCCAACTTCCAAGAACCCACCTTTCCTTGTTTCCCCTGTTGGCATGATTTACAAGAAAGCATGTTCTTGTCATTGATGGCAAGAAAAACAATGACAGTGGCATGATTACAGGCAGAGTGTGCAAAAGGAATCAAAGCTCAGAAGATATGGCACGATAAAATTCAGATCAAATCAAGACCGTCAGATCTACAAGCCAGATCTACGACAGTGATGAATTGCGGGGAGAAAAAGATGAATTAAACTACTCACCAGTTACAATCCCACAATATGTCTAGATCATCAGATCTCATAGCTTCAAAGATCTACGATTGCGGTTGATCCAAAAAACAATGAGTTTAAGTCAGATTAAATCATGACCGTCGAATGTGCAATCGTCAAATCTACGTTATGGATGAATTGCGTAAATTTAAAGGAGAATTAACATCATGCTTGTTCCAATCCCACAATTAGTCAGGACCGTCTGATCTTATAGCTTCAAAGATCGACGATTGTGGTTGACTCACCAACAATGCACAAATTCAAATTGCGAAGTTTGGGTGTGGAGTTAAATCACTCGCAAGTTGTGGTTCCGCAATCATCGTCGACCGTTGATCTTCTTCAAGTGTCCTCACGACCGTTGGATCATTTTTTAGTGGAAGGACAGGATAAGCGGGGAAAAAAGATTGAGAATTCTATTATGAGAATTCTCGTTAGCCGTCGGATCACTTTCGAGTGGAAGGAAAGGATAAGCCAGCAAAGCCGCATTGTAAGATTGCTTGCAAGATTTGATAGATTAATTGTTTCAAGCTTTGATAGTTTTAATTGAGGTAGATTTAATTTCCATTTCAATTATTCTTCATAGATCTATTTTGTTTATTGATTTCGCCTTAGTATGATAGGATATAAATAGATTTTGGATTATGATTTCTAAAAAGCATTTTAGTTAATTTTGAAATATGATTTTTAATGATAGAATTAGTTCACTTTAGATCATGAAATCTCAGTTATGGATTTGAATTGTAATTTCTAGTTGACATTGATCAAGAATTATAATTTTGCATAGAGTGAATTCGAATTAGGATTTTTAATCACGAGTTCATGAGTTTATAGATTTGCTTGAAGTAGTGAATTTGAATAAGAGTGCTTTTAATCGTTGATGATTGATGTATATATTTTAGAAATCAGATGGATTCCTGAAATACTTAGTGTTTCTTCTATGATGGAAAATATTTCCTTAGGTTTCCTTATTCACACTTTCCATTTCTCTGTAGAAGACAACATTGAATTAATTCCTCTTGAACTGTCACTAATAGTCAGATGCCATCGTGATTTTATTCGACACCGAAGACATAATCATCATCTTTGAATACTTTCTTTCCTGTTACTGCAAGTTAGAAATAGTTTTGATCAATTAGAATTTGAATACAGTCATAACACTTTTACTTTTGATTAAGTATATTAACATTTATTCTTCGTGAAATAGAAATAGTTATGAGTTCTTTTTAAGAATAGAGTTCACTTGTCAAAATAGTCTTGATAGCTTAGTTGTTTACTTGCTTATTTTCTCAAAGATAGATAGATCAAATAACTCATAAATAGCTTACTTGTGGTTGCTTACTTAAAGAGATTGAATAGATTAACTAGCTTTAAAATAGATTGCTATTTGTTTATTTAGACATAGTCCATAAATTCATTGTTTGAAGTTGCTTAGGGTAAATAGTTCATAATCCTAGAATTACTTAAAACTCATTAATTGAAGGTTTCTTTATATAGAATTTGTTAATTAACTAAAATTGAAAAGAATCATCTCTTTAGAAAGTAGATTGATAGAGTGTTGATCCCTAGGTAGACCATCTCCTTAGTTAGATAATACTTCCACTAGATTTTTTTCTTTGGCTCATACAGTGCCACAACTCTAAGTTTACTTACCCCGGGTTGACAATTTAATTGAGGGAATTAGTGCATATAGAATACCCATCATTTTTGGCATCGTTGTTGGGGAGTTGTCTTAAGGTAGTAAATAGTTAGGAAGTAGATCATTTCTAAACCTTGGCATTAGTTTGGTGGCAGGGGAACTTTAAGATGAGAGGTAAGAATCTGCGCATCTGTTATAGCAGGTTCCCCCAAACCCAATGGTAGCTTTTATTTTTTGCTTTCATGAACAAACCTAGGGACCCAAAGGGAAGATACAATAAAACCAAACCAAACCTTCCCATAAAGTTTCCTTCTAACCTTTTTGGAGGAAGGAACACTCCACCCATAAACTCCACAGATCAATACCGGAAAATAGGGGTTAGCTCCCTAAAGAGCTAAAGAAGTCTTTGAAGAGACCAAAACCGAGAGCACTATAGAGCAAAAAATTGAAACATCAATAGTAGTGGGACAGGAGGAAAGACCACTTAGGCCTTTATTAGAAGCAACCAACACAACCTTTTCTTTTTCACCACCATTAGGGGACCCTAACTTTGTAGATATCATTGACCCTGAACAAGTGAATACTATGTTTGGCAGTTTAGCCAATATAATTGTTTCCCAAGTTTACTTACCCCGGGTTGACAATTTAATTGAGGGAATTAGTGCATATAGAATACCCATCAAGGTTCTTTTGAAGCAAGAGCCAGAGGTTGAAAAACCAATACAGAGGAACAATTTGTTCAGAACAACTTGCAAGACTAAATATAGAGTATGCAAGGTAATAATTGACAGTGGGAGCTGGAGACGAATGCACATCCAAGTATGTATAAAGTCTCATAATTGCAGAAAGGTCACCATGTAATGATAACTAAACAATGCCTTGTTGAAATTAAGATAGGAGAATATAGAGGTGAAATTCTGTGTGATGTGATTCCCATAGATGTATGTCATGTTTTGTTAGGGAGACCATGGCAGTATGACAAGAATGTCATTCACGATGGTAGGAAAAATATGTATACCTTGGAGAAAAATGGTAGGACACACATGTTGGTGCCAATTGAGGAAAATAAAGTAAAGGGAGAAGACAACACAAGCATACTTATCATGAGTGGGAAGGAACTCCTTAGTGAAGTAAAGAAGGAACAAGAGATGCAGTTTGATGTGGTGAGGAAACCCAGAGTTGTCCTTACAAGTACTTCTATGGATAATCTGCCTGAAGAAGTTCAGGAGCTGTTGGAGAATTTTGTTAATATAGTAGTGGATGAGTTGACAAGCTCATTGCCACCTATCAGGTGTATCAACCATCACATTGATTTAATACCGAGACCGAGTCTATCGAATAAAGCAGCATATAGATTGACACCTCAAGAGAATGAGGAGGTGAAGAGACAAGTTCAAGATTTACTAGACAAGGGTTTGGTCAGAGAAAGCTTGAGTCTGTGCGCAGTACCTACTATGTTAAGTCCGAAGAAGGATGGAGGATGGAGAACGTGTACAGACTCAAGAGCCATAAACAATATCACCATCATGTATAGATTTCCTTTGCCAAGGATGGATGACTTAATGGATTTCTTGAGTGGAGAAAATTATTTTTCAAAGATAGACTTGAAAAGTGGATATCACCCGATAAGAATGAGAGAAGGTGATGAGTGGAAAACAACCTTCAAGACAAACGAAGGGTTGTATGAATGGATTGTTATGCCGTTTGGATTAACAAATGCCCCAAGTACTTTCATGAGGTTGATGAATGAGGTATTGAAATATTTCATTGGTAAGTTTGTGATTTTATATCTAGATGATATACTAGTCTTCAGTAAAACTGAAGAAGAGCATTTGAGGCACTTAACATTAGTAATGAGAAGATTGCATAAACATAAGCTGTTGATAAATTTAAGGAAATCCTCTTTTATGAAGACATAGCTCATTTATTTGGTTTTTTTTATCTCTTCAAATGAGTTGAAGATGGAACCATAGAAGGTGAAAGCAATCAAAGAATGGCTATCGCCAAGAAGCATATTTGAGGTGAGAAGCTTCCACGGATTAGCAAGTTTCTATAGGAAGTTCATTAGAATTTTTAGTGGAATTTGTGCACCAATATTAGATACAATAAAGAAGAGGCACAAGTATTTTAAGTGGATAGAAGAATCTGAGAGAGGCTTCAGGATATTAAAGGAGAAGATAAAAGAACGATTGATTTTGGTCTTGCCAGATTTTGGGAAGACGTTTCAAGTAAGATGTGATGCTAGTGGAGTTGCAATTGGAGCAGTCTTGAGCCAATATAATAGGCATGTTGCATATTTCAGTGAGAAGTTGAATGAGACCAATAGGATGTACTCCACATATGACAAAGAATTATATGCAGTAATTCAAGCCTTGAAGAAATGGAGACACTATCTTGTTCCAAAATAATTTTTTTTGTATAGTGAAAATCAAGCTTTGCAATTCATAACCAGACATGATAAGTTAAATCAAAGACATGCTAAGTGGATAGAGTTTATGCAAAATTTCACTTTTGTCATTAAACATATTTCTAGTAATGCTAACAAAGTTGTTGATACATTGAGCAGGAGATGTCTAATTCTACAGGAATTTCAAGTGAAAACCTTAGAGTTTGAGAACCTTAAGGACATGTATTGTGATGATCCAGATTTTAAAGAAGCATATGAAGCATGTGCAAATCCCGTGATCAGAGCCAAAATCAAGTGGACAGAGTATTTGATTCAAGATGGATTGTTATTTAAAGGTTGTCAGTTGTGCATATCGAAATGTTCAATGAGGGATAATATGTTGAAAGAAAAACATAGTGGAGGTCTAGCCAGACATTTCGACCATGAAAAAACATTTGGATAGTTGAGAAGTTCGTACTATTGGCTAGGTATGAGAGCAGACGTAAAGAAGTTTGTGAACAAATGTAAGATTTGTCAGTATGCAAAAGGAAAGAGAAAAAACACTGGATTGTATCAACCATTGCCTATTCCAGACAAGCCTTGGGATGCAATAAGCATGGATTTTGTGTTGGGTTTGCCAAGGACACAAAAGGGAAGTGATTCCATATTTGTGGTAGTTGAAAGATTCTCAAATATGGCACACTTTATCCCATGCTAGAAAACTAATGATGCAACACACAGAGATACAAAATTTGTTGGTCATTTTTGGAGGACGTTGTGGAAGAAACTGGGAACAGAGCTATCTTTTATTTTTGCATATCACCCTCAAACGGATGGACAGACTGAGGTGGTAAATCGGAGTTTAGGATATTTGTTGAGGAGTTTAGTCACTGAACATCATAGCCAGTGGGATCAAATTCTAGCACAAGTAGATTTTGCATACAATGACTCAGTAAACAGAAGTACAGGAAATAGTCTATTTCAGATAGTGTATGGAATGAATCCAAGAGGAGTATCAGAGTTGAGAGACCTAGAGTAGAATTAATTCATAAGCATTAGAGCATAAGACTTAATTGCAGAAATGAAAAATCTTCATAATCATATCAAGAAACAATTGCATAGCAGTAGTAAAGAATACAAGCACAGAGTTGATCAACATAGGATACAACTTCAATTTGAAGTGGGAGATCAAGTTTTAGCACATCTCAGGAAGGAAAGGTTTCCAAGGGGAACATATAACAAGCTGAAGCTGAAGAAGATAGGACCATGCAAGATCCTAAGAAAATTTGATGTCAATGCTTATGAGATAGAGATGCCAGAGGATGTGGGTATATCTCCCATACTTAACATTCCATACATGTATTCTTACAGGGAATATGATACAAAAGGATCAAAAGATCAAAAAGAGATTCAGTGGAAAGAGAAGATGCTTGTAGCAAAAAATCCGCAGATGGAAAAGATCATAGATCAGAGGATTGGTAAGAAGACCAGGAGAAAAACATATTTTGAGTATTTGGTGAAGTGGAGAGGACACCCAATAGAAGATGTCAGTTGAGTAAATGAAGCAGATATTCATAAGCATGGAAGGTCAGTATGGACAGGAGTCCATGAATTTTTGTGCAGAGGAGTATGATCCAGGAGCATCGTCATCAAAGCGCACATGGAGGACAGCTCAACGCCCTAGTGCGCATTTTGAAGTGAATTTTGAATTTTAAAGTGGTGTATCATGTAAATATTTTGAAAGGATTGTAATTAAAGAACATCTTAAATTTTTGGAGCTAAACCATCGCATGAGATCGATGGGGAATGCATTTTTCTTTAATGTTGTAGATTGCAGTACAGATCTGGGGCTTTTGCTCTTATCTGTCTATCTCGAATATTTATTGTAATAAAGCCTTAGTAGTTGAAAGCTTTTAATTCGATAGGATAGCTCTAGAGTAGTTGGAGGGAAAGGCTCGAAGAGCCCCTCTTGTATAAAGCTTTGTATTGTTGCCCAAAAGAGGTTGTTGAAGTTATTATTGTAGTTGTTGTAGTTGTATATGTTGTAGAAGTTGTTGAAGATTATCAGAGTGTATGAATACGTGTACATTTTCAGTTGAATGAATATAGCAGAGAAGCATAGTTCCAAATGACTGGTGTTGTTATGGTTGTGTCTATCTGAATGAATGAATTGTAGGCTTTATGTTTAAGTGCAATTCTATGTTACTTACTCATTTTTGTGTTCATGAATGCATTTATATGATTGAATGTATGAATCTATGAGATAGTAGATAAGTTTCAATTGTTTCTCTTCACGAGCTTATGCAAGGAGTGCGTTGACAGAGTCTGTCTTGACTAAGAAGATCAGAAGAAATAACTTGCACTTTTTATTTCCAAGGAGTGCATATTGTCTGCAAGGAGTGCGTTGACAAAGTCTTTCAACTCAGAAGCTCAGGAGGAGTATCTTTAAGCTTTATTTGAGAAAAAGTGCTGAATACCTTGCAAGTTGTGCGCAGGTGGAAACATCCTTAAGTTATTTTGTTCAAGAGGAGAGATTAGGTTGAGTAACAAGCTGTTACAAGGCGTGCACAGTGATCCAGATTATTTTCGGCACGAAATGAGAGCGGAGATATAACATAGAAATATTCAGAGATATTGCAAGAGAGAGAACAATATAATAGAGATATAGCGGAAATATAAAAAGAGTCATAGATATACAGTAATACACGATTTCTATTAATGAAAGAAATGTACAGAGATTGTAAAAATATAGAGTGAAAGACTCTCTAGAATGGTGGCAACTTATCTCTGAGAAGAGATGTGACGGCTACTCGCATTCGCAAGAAGATGATTACAATGAGGCTCTAGAGGCCTTTTTACAATAAACGGGAATGCCAAAAGTCCTAGACATCCAGAAACCTAACCCTAGGAGATGAAGCACCAAAAGTCATGTGGGCCCCGTTTGGGTAAGTGAGTACATCAACTTCCCGGGGTCGTAACTTTTGCATACGATCTCCGTTTTAGGCATGTCATAGCTCGTTGGAAAGGTATTGTCGAGGAGATTCATTTTGGGGGCTCGATAATGCCTTTGGCTATCATTGAGAACCTCGGTCTCGAAAAACCTTCATTTGGACCCTCAAAATGGCCCCGGAAGTTAAAAC